>JRZD01000035.1:9066-25871 GCA_000826945.1 Eimeria nieschulzi
CCCTAAACCCTAAACCCTACGCCTTAGGCAGTAAACCCTAACCTGCTGTAGGAGAAACTGCTGGCCTGGCTCCCTCCGCTGTCAGAGATGGGGTTATATGCAGCATTTGCCGCTTCGGTTGCAGAAGTCTCCTCAAATACGCAGCCCCAGTGGGCCCCCATTCCAGCGGCCACGGAGGCCCCCCCGCTGCCCGGGTGCTTCTTCAGCTCGATTGTCAGCTGTTTTGCTGCGGGGTGCTGCTGCTGCTGCTCTTGTTGTTCCAGGGGGGTGTAGGGCTCTAGGAACCAAATGCACTCCGAGGTGTCTACGCGGCCCTTGAAACAACACATGCAGGGGAGCGAACCCAGCGTCGCGTTCGTAATTGTTTATGGCATACATACACCGGGCAAACACATCGGCATGATGCAAGTAAATTACACAGACACGCTTTTAATATATTTCACAGATATAACAAACGCTCCAACAAACAATGAAAATAATTTCAGAGACAAACATACACCACAAGCACAATACTACGACGGAAATGGAGCCAAGCAGCACCCAGAAGGCCAGCTGCCTCTCGACCACAGAGGCCACAAAGAAAAGACACACAAGGCAATGACAGAAGGCGCAGCAGGAGGACAGAGTGGCAGCTCCAACAGCAAACGAATCAGCAAAGACAGCAGCAGAAGTCGCACAAGCGGCAGCAGCAGCAGCAAATGACCCACCTTCAGCGTGCCTTGGAGCAGTGGCGCATGGCCTTTAATTGAAACCGTGAGGCGCCTCCCCTCCAAATAGAATAAAACATCGCTGGCCTTCACCGAGGGATCCAGAAACACCTGAAGTCGGATTTGCTCTGCTGTCTCCTCCCAAGTAAACCCGTCTCCCCGCCCTTGACCCCGCAAAGGCAAAGACGACAAGCGGCTGTGGCCGCTGGCACTGCCGCTGCTGCTTCTACCTACAGCAGTAAAGGGCCTACAGGAAGGGACACCAAGGGCAACCCGCCGCGCGTTGCTGCAGCCCCCATAAAGCAAAGCTGTGCATGCAGCAGCTAGTGGGGCTGGGTTTCCTGGTACTGCTGCTGCTTGAGAGAAGGAAGGAGTCAAACCCTTAGCAGCAGCACCGCCAGCGAGCTCTCGGCCTCCTCGCTGCGATGGGGCTGGGGAGAAACATCTTTGAAGTTTGGGGGCATCGGCGCAGCCGTAAGGCCCTAAGAATGCAGGCCTTATTAGCTCAGAGCTGCTGCTGGCGCTGGAGCGCCCATTTAATAAAATGCCTGTGCGCCGCAGGGAGCGAGCCACTCCGCTAGCGCATGCATACAGCAGCAAAAGCCCCAACAACCTGCATGGGCACATGCTGCTTCGCAACGCAGCGGCTTCAGTTTACGCTGTTGCAGCAGTACGCGCTCATACACCTTCTGCCTGCCGTTGTAGATGCCGCTGTCTCTGGGGATCGTTCGATCCCCAAGACAAAAACAGTCAGGGGCTCAGCCCTTAATTTCCCCTCACAGTGTTGCTTGTGGGTAGCTATGTTTCTACTGAGCTGCATGTTTCTGACGAGGTATTCGACGAGCCGCCATTTTAGTCGTTGTTTTGCGGAAGAAAATCCCAGTATGAAGGTGGGCAGCAATACCCCACTTCACTAAAGGTAAAAGTTAGTTAAAAAATTAAAACTTCTCATGCATCTAGTTTATTCTCTTTTTAGAAGGAAAAGAAATAATTAATAAATGAGCTACTATTTGGAGGTGGTAAATACTTCTGGTTTGGGGCTGGAGCCTCAAGCGCTGCGCAAAGTCGCATGTTTTTTGGCTTGGTTCTTTTATGCAGCACTGGATTGAAAACCTTCAGAAGTCCAAAAATGTTTTTTATTGCCTGCAAAGCGAGTTTTAACTACAGCAGCAATAGCAGTTGGAACTCGCAGGACTGCAGGTGGGGCCCCCAACGGCCTCGCTAAGGCAGCGCACCTCAGGGCCTCCCTCAAAACCCCCAAAGGTTCTCTTTTCTTTTATCCGCAGTTGTTTACTGCTTGCTGTTTTTTTTTTGGGACTACTGCGGAGGCAGGTACAGCCGGAACTGGCATTATCACGTACCATGTAACAGAGAGTGTTTTGCAAGTGCCTTTCGCATTCTGTTTTGTAGTTGAAATAATAAATCTTTTGGGTGAAGATGCAGTCCCCTCAGTTGATGGCTGGCAGGGGCCGGGTTCAGCGGTTGGCCCCTGATGTTTCTCGCGTTCTTTATGTAAGGAATCTTCCCTTTAAAATTAACGGAGAGGAATTGTACGACATCTTTGGCAAGTACGGATCCATCCGACAAATCCGAAAGTATGTGAACGACATAACTGCACCAAAGGCACTTATCGTGGCTGCTTGTCGCCTCTTGGTGGCCTGAGGAGGTTTCTCCTCTCCTTAATGGGTGTTTGTTTAAGCACTAGCTGTTGAATAGACATTTTGCACTTTTATCTTTTTCTATGGTTTATAAATCTATCTGGATACTGCTGCTTTTTTTCTGTCTTGCGTTCTTTCTGTCTCCCGTCCTTGGTGATTACGGCGTTAAAATGTTGGACTTGGGTGGTTGCTGCAGAGGGACATCTCCCACCACGCGTGGAACTGCTTTTGTTGTTTATGACGACGTCTACGACGCAAAGGCAGCAGTAGACCAGCTCTCTGGATTCAACGTCGCTGGACGGTAGGTAATAATACATTTTTTGCCGATGTTGCTGTTTCTACTAGTGCTGCATGTGCAGTTTTTGTTGCTGTTTAATTGCTTTTAGGTATTTGGTGGTGCTGTACTACAACCCAACGAAGGCGCAGCAGCGGCGCGACGCGATGGCAGCGAAGGAAACAATAGAGAGGCTCCGTGCAAACAACTACCAACCGAAATAAATAGGTGTCTGTATTTCGTGGATTGCACAGGGGATCCCTCTCTTCTACCGGAGTGCCTGTCGGCTCATCATCTACGAGCTCAAAGGTACTTGTTGGGGTGTACTGATTCACCGTACTTTGCGGCAGTCGCATGCGGTAGTCAGTTGAGATTTGGCTTGAAATTTCTAGACCGATCCCCTCCGCGAAGAAAATGCATGCAGGCGCATTTCTTTTTAATAATTGAGCAACTATTCCACTTTGAGTAGGCAGCCCGCACTAGTTAGGCAAATCTAAACTGGTAGCAAGTTGAACTTAATAAGGGACCCAGACGTTTGTGGCGTACGCCCACAGTGGATTATCCAGGAAGGCAAGCTGCAAGTTAGTTCGTGGGCTTCGGTGAGATCTACCGAAGCTATTCTGCCATATCACATGCCGTAGGAAAATGCGTGGTACATAACTCGATTGTTATCTTTGAACCGAACCAGAGATACTCTCTTGACGAGGGCTAATCCCCTCTAAGTGTTTGAAGAAACGAAACAGTAAGGGAGTATCTAGAGTGCTCTTGGCTACAGAGTAGGAACTGAATGAATATTGTACATTTATTTAGGAAACAGTTAAAGTATCTGTAATATATACTGTAGTGCGAACAAGCAAGAAGGCTATATTGTTCCAAGAACAGGAAAGGAAGGAATCCATGTGACCTATATTCAGCCTAAAGCTTTCCCATGTCCCCAGGTCTCTATATGGATTGCAATCTGCAGCGCATTCATAAATGTGTTGACGAAAACGACCTCGCGAGCTCCCCAAAAATCCTGTATATTAAGGAGCAAGGAACGCTCAGGTGGAGCGCAACAATCAAGCCATGTGATGTGCAATGATGCCAACATACAAGTAGGATCCGACCATCTGTGGGCTGAAATAGCTCAAAATGTAACTACCCAACCTGCTGAGGTGTCGCCAGATAAAAGGCTTTGGCGCTTATTATCTATGGAGCATCACTCTGCTTTCTCTTTGGACATCTACGCCAGTGCTAAACTCTTCCTCGCAGTGGCTGTTTTTTAATCACGTTGGAAACATTATCAAGCTAGATCCAGCAATGGCGCTAACATTATGCAATAAAATCAGTTCGTGAGCAAATTCTGCTACATCCATGTGGAGGACAAGGACGGACCTAATACGCTCGGTTCTTTTTCAGAGGAGGAAACCTGACATGTTTCTTCTTGACGCTAATTGGGAACATGGCGAGGGGCGCAGAAACATATGGAAACGAAAGTGCAACTAAACGATCTGTCTCATCTCGGTAGCAAAAGTGCTTCATGCCAGAATAACGCGAGCTCGCACCAAGCAGTTCGCCCGGTTATGCGCATAATGAAAAGTCCTCTAGGACAACACACATTAACGCCCCGATTTGCTGAACTTTTTTTGAATGTCTAGGTGACTTTTGAGGGTTTGAAGCGGTGATTGCCTGCGGTCCCACTTGCACAGTATTTAAGGCGCCAGTTGTGTAGCCTGTAAATGTACTGTTCGTGCTCACGGCAGATAGGTTCCTGTTGTGTGTTTGAAACTATTTTACGCTTTGCAACTTATCGAACGTCCGTCCGCTTTGTGCAGCGGTTAGCCCATTGTTCCATCGAAGTCCGCCTTCAGCCCGCCACTACAATGTGCCGGTCAATTTAGTGCAGAGCTGAATTCGCATTTCAAGAATAAGAAGACTGTGGTATATTACGACTGGCGCTGCTCTGCCGGCGTAGCCCCCAGAGACTGCCGTAACTGTTGAGCATAATAGGTGCTGTTCATGAAGAGCTAATAACAGAAGTAATTCCCTCATCATAGCCATGTCAGTATGGTAGATGCAGGGCTAGGCAGAAGCAAAAGTATCCTCAGCAGAAGATGGAGCGGACCAATATGACGTCGTGAAAGCTCGACAAGAAACGAGCGAGCAAAGATGGCCGTGCATGCAAACCATTCTCTCCTCGTTTTGAATTGCGGTCACTTTAAGTTTGCGTCGTTTGGTTTAGGGCCTTGCAAACTAACTAGGACTAGGCTCGTCCATACTCTGCCTTTCGCCTCAGAAAGGAAGTAGAGGAACAGATACGTTCTACGCAAATGCCTATGGCTGGGGTGTGCTGCTATGGTTTGGGGCCGTTGCCCTCTACGCCATGGCCCCTTAAGACCGTAAGATCGCGGATGCATCCTTCCGTGAAATTTTTCATTGGGTTCAAAGTTTTTGTTAAACCCTAAAGGCTCGGATTGGGTGGAGGAAGTGACCCCATGAATGCGAATAGAGAGAGGGGCGCGGCGAGTGCAGTGCAATGCAAAAATAATAACAAAAAAAGACCGTCTGCGGGGCGGCTCAATTGCGTTACGCTGCGCAAAGAAGACACTGGTTGCTGCCTCAATTGCGTTACGCTGCGCAAATGAGACACTGGCTGCTACCTCTTCGTACTAGGAAAGAAACAAGAGCTTGCCTCCAAAGGGTAGAGATGCTCCACGCACACTCCAAACAAGCAAGGAGCAAACCAACTTTGGGTCTTGGCTACTCGCCATTCTTTGCCCTATTGAACGGACATGGTGGCAAAAAAGAACCCAGAAAGAACCCCATGCTGGGCCTGCCCCTGCAGGACAAGAGGTTGCTGCACCGTAGGCCTTGGCTAAAAAGGAGACAGTGGACAGGATAGGATGTATCATAGATCAGCTTGCACAGCCTGCTTCCCCTTCGGTTTTATAGAAAGGACACGAACACGACGGTCATGCGCGACGGTCACAGAGGCCGGCTGCGTCAGCTGGAAGAACTCTCCGTCCGTCTGTACACCCAAAAAACATCGCTTCTGTCCTTTCCTCAACAATTATCGTGGCAGCTGACCTCTATTTCAAGCAGATACTCCCCGACTTACTTGGAAGTACACCCGTAATTTGTCGTCCAAAGGCTTGAAGCAGATATTCCATGGACCCTTTCCACTGTGCAGGCGGGAGCCTCGACCACGCAGCATCTGCAAGCAGACAACACACGTAGACCTTGCCAAGGTGGAGGCCGTAAATAGAAATAAACAATTAAAAATGGCATATGGAAGTAAGCGGCAAAGCAGCAAGTGCAACTGCGAAGGAACCACTGCATGCGTCTTTGAAACTTGAAGGGGAAGAAAAAGGACCAACAAATTCCATGCCCATCGACGGGATGTTCCTAAAGGTCATGAATTCCAACCTCCCGTCTCCCATCTGCTGCGGGACTTTCAGCAGTTCCTGAGCCCCCGCGGTTTACAGCACAGAGCAACAGCAGAAATAAATAGAGACAGCTCCTGTTCCCATGGCCCTTGGTGCAGCAGCAGCAACTGCTGCTGGCCTTTTTTAAGTGTCTCCTCACTCGGCGCTCTAGTCGCTCCTACCTTGGCCTGCTTCTGTTGTGGCTTGTCCGGAAAAGAAGCCGCAAGTTTCTTCGAAGGGGCCCAAATATCATTTCCTCCACTGAAACTTGGAATATTGAGAGCAACGAGAGTGGCAGTCTCTGCACCGCACTCAGTAGCACAAATCAAAAGGCCGTACTCGTTATGCAGCCGCCAGAAACACAAAGGGTACAGTATAAAGCTGGTTTAGGGTTAAGGGTATAGGGTTTGGGAGTGTACTTTTGAGCAGGGGCACTTGTTTCTCCTTGGCTTGATTTTTGTCCGTAGTGAATATCAGATGCTCTTCGGGAGTCTCAGGCATTGCAGTAAGGCCCATAACAATTTGATTTATGGATTTTGTGTGCGTGACAAACTTCTTTAACCCTTCAAGTCCATAGCGCTGAGGCAGCAAAACGCAAAGACGCAGCAAAGAGTGCTAAAAAAGAGACCCTCTCCAAACCTTGGGCGGCAGCCAGCCCCAACCTTGTGGCCACAGGGAATTTGCAACCGGAAAAAAGACAGATAAATGTAAATGGATAGAAAATAGAGAAGAGGAAGCAAACATGCTCCAGAGTAGAGACACTTAAACTGTGCAGTGTCTCTCTACACCATCTTGTTGAGGGCTTGCGACTTTGTTCTGTGGCGATCGAAGCCTCGGCCGATGCGGCTCTCCACGCCCATGCTGAAGTAGTTGCTCATTGTGAAGGACAACTCCTCTACTGGGCGGCCAGCGCACTCCACTACTTCCTGCGAGGTGCACCACAAAACATCAACAAACACTATTCCCTAAATAAAAATAAATTAATAAATTAATTAAATGAATCAATTAATAAACGTATGCAAATGCGCGTGCACACACGGGCATACGCTCGTACATACATAGTCAGTAAGACATTTTGAAATCGAGTTCTTAGACATATGGGAGAACTGGACAGGAGAGCTGGACATAGAAATCCTTGAGGCTGATGCAGCTGAATTCTCTGCTTACCTTCTTTCTCGTTGTAGAATTTATTTTAGTGAAATGTCCTCCAGGCCTCAAACAAACGCGCACGGACCAGAGGTCGTGATACACTACGCTAGCTTTCATGCAGTGGTCAAGGATGCTCCTTAGACTGACGAAACATAAAACACGCCGCATCAGAAAATATCAGACAAGGCCCAAAAGCAGTTATTGTCGACAAGCTCTGAACCAACAGTTCTTGCTGCTGGAACAATTCCATTTGCATGCCACAAAGTCTACAGAGCCCCGGCAAGAGAAATGGCTTTTCCCCCAGGAGACACATATAGACGTTTTGTGGAGCTGCGGCCAAGGAGACTGAAAAGAGGCACTTCCCGGGTTTACAGTTCATGGGCTTTTATTCACAGAATGCGGGGCTCACGTGTGCAGCGACGAGTCAAATGGGTTCGCCGCGTTAAAGGAATTCCAGCCAAAAGCGTTCGAAAAGTCATTGCCTGCGCAGCCGTCACTCTTCCAAACCCTAAATCCTAAACCTTTTCTTTGTTTTACGGTTTAGGGTGTACACTCGGTTGACTCACCGGTGCCATAAGGGACTACTCCGATGGCGCAGACTTCTCCATTAACTCCAGTGCTTTTCATTTCACTGAGACACCACATAACTGTCCCGTCTCCCCCAGCCACAAGCACCCGTATCGTGGGGGCCCCTTGGGCTGCCACCTTGTTAGCTATAGCCTTCAGCAATTGAAATCCTGGCTTGTTGCCGCTGGGACCGTCGCGGATATCATAAATAAATATCTTGACGCGGTACGGATCAGCAAGGGTGAGGCGGGATACGGCAGTCTGTACACACGAGGCACAGGCAGAGACCAGTGGACATAAACCACAAAACCTCAGCCCAATGGCACCAACATTCTCAGAAGACAGCAGCACTTCACACCCCGCTGCTACTGCAAGACGCTACACCAGGCTTTGCTG
Organism: Eimeria nieschulzi; assembly: GCA_000826945.1. Taxonomy (NCBI): domain Eukaryota; phylum Apicomplexa; class Conoidasida; order Eucoccidiorida; family Eimeriidae; genus Eimeria; species Eimeria nieschulzi. The sequence goes on from JRZD01000035.1 coordinate 17,222, forward strand.
CAACAGCGGGCAGCTCATGCGCAGAAGATACGGTTCAGGCCTCTGAAGAATCCAGGCCAGCAAACACTGAAAAGGAAGATGAGCGTTGCCTTTTTGATGGCGCAATCCACGGCTTAATGCAAGTTGAATAGACAACATTATTTATATATAACGAGGATTTGGTTTGGGTTTAACAGCAGAATATATCTCACCTTCGTGAAGGCTGCTGCCTTGTTGCCCCCGCTGGTTGGATTTGAGAAAACAAAGACAGGGTGAAATTCAGTAATGTCCTCGGTGGCAGCAAGTGCAGCTTCTGCTTCCGTATTAGCCGCTGCTGCTATTGCTGTTGCTGCTGCAGCCCTCTCTATTGCTCCCTTTGCTGCTGCTGCTGCTATCAAGCTCCCCCGCAATACAGCTGGTGGTGCTGCTGCCTTTACTATGGGAGGATGAAGATTCGCCTCTGCAGTTTTCGCGGGATCTGCCCAGAATTCCTCCCCATTGGCCATGGAATCTTGCTGGCGGCCTAGGCTGGGTTTGAAGCTCTGGCTGGCACAGACATCCTGCGGAGTTCCTGTTGGTAATTCAGGGCAAGGGGGAGGAGTCACATCGCCGCTGAGGGATGCGTTCAGTTTCATGAACGATTCTGCTTTGGGATTGGGTAGGCAAGCTGCGCTGGGCCCCTCCAGGGTCCCAGTTGCTCTCGGTACGGACGGCATGAGTGCGAGGGGCCCCCAGCTCTGACGCGTGTGGCCTCAAGGGTCACAAGGCCTCTGCTGCTGCTGTGAAAGGCCAAACGGCACAGCCGATCGACAGAATGAGTCGGCAGGAAACTATAGGTCCCACCAACGCGGCTTGCCGTGTCGACGGGGTTCCCCCATACCCTTGGTAACCTTGGGATGCAACAGCGGCATTCGAAGCCCAGAAAATGAGCGTTTAGGGGGCGGCTACTGCTGTTTTGCAGTGCTCGAGCGTTGCAGTTGAAGCCAATAAGCGGCTGGAGGCCCTCGGCCTCAGTGTCGCTGCAGGGCAGATGGCTAGGCATGCAGCAACGCGTGCATGCAGTTGAACGCTCCGCTCAGCCACCGTCTGATCGCCCCTCGGGAAGATGAGGGGAGAATACCGCTGTTCCCCGCGTCCAGGGAGGGGCACGGGGGGCCAGAGGGCAAGAGAGAGAATCTCTGTGATACAGGAGAGAGTACCTGGAGAGCTGCTGTGCACGCTGTTCATGCATATACGGCCCCTTGACAGAAGTACTTGCTAACAGCAATGACCGTACTTATAGAGATTAGTCAGAGATCCTAGGGAAGAGCTATTGCACAGTTTACAGATCTATCCCCTTTCCCTATGCGGGCAACATTAGCAATCGTCTCTTTTCCAGGTGGAATTCTGAGCCGGATTAAAGATTTCATTTAAAAAAAAACCGCCAGATCCATCAGACCTTTAATGGTGGACGTATTCTGCTCGCTTGCTGTTTTGCGTGAACATGGGAACAACGGAGGCAGGTGAAAATGGCAGCCAAAAGCAATGCATGCGCTATAAACTAGCCGCTGTTCAGAGAAAGTCCTTCAATTTTAAATGGAGTGGAATGGAGTGGAATGGAATGGAAATAACACGAGGCCACCTACAGACGTATTTTATGTTTCAAAAGCAAAAGAAACAGGCAGCAAAAGAAAGCCAATAGAACTATTAAGTGAGTGTACTTACTGTACCTGCAACCAAGGAATTATTAGGTGGAATTCAATTTAGTTGTTGTATTAAAAATGTCTATAGCTTCTACATTTGCAATAGTTTCTTATACGTGTACACTTGAAATCGGATTTCTAGTATGTTACTTGTTGTGTAGGCTCAATCGCTTGCCGCCAATTTTTCGAGAACACGCTTAGAATTTGGGCATGCAAAGTAGCGCAAGTAGCGCATTATTGCGAGCTTTTGTGGTACCATAATTGTATGCATAAAGAGGGATCGTGGGGGTGCACATTCGGTACACTGGGAAAGCTGAAGTGGGGAGGGGCAGCGATAATGCAGCACAATATTTTAGGCGGGAGACACTTTACCTGTGCTGTACAAGATGAAAAGGAGAAATCGGCTAGCGGGGTCTATGCTTCCAAACCCGTAGTGAAGGAATCAAAGACGGTGAATATTGCAGCCTTAGCCCCACAAGAGCTCGTGAAGTGGTATATTTGAAGTCTTTCAGGCTTTTAGAAACATGAAAGAAACTAGCAGCTGTATTGATCACCGAGTTGCTTCCCTCTCAGAAGCTTTCCATGGCCCTAACCTGAGTGCTGAAACCTAGAGGGATCCTGCATGCTGAGCATATCGTGGAGGCGGTGATAACCGATAACGATTTTCCTAAGTAAAATAGAGTCGCTGCGAGTGGCGAAGTAAAAAGCAGATATTGAACTGTACTAACAACTCTCTCCCTGACCCAAGATGTGGTGTATTCGCTGGTTTAAGCGGCACTGCCTGCACCGCGACTGCTCTTTGCATAGTCCATCAACTGTTCCAAGCCATTTGCAGATGGAAAAGCTAATGCCTTCGATAACAATAGGATTGAACTATATAGACAGGTGAAGACACGCGTCTTTGTTTATCCACATTTCACAAGCTTTTTCATGTCAAAAACGATGATGGCCTTAGCCGTCAACACATATGTCTTTAAACGGTTCCAGAGGCAATGTTCTTGGTGCATGGAATTGGGATGTAGGGGCTATTGAACACAAGAGACATCAAACTTGCGAACAAAGACCCTGCTGTTCCATAGGTGAGCTATCAGAGCCTTGTGAAGGTAGAGGTGGCTCTGCGTTCACCATTTCGGCAGGAGCTGCGTTAGAATGCAACAAAACAGGCACTCTATTGCAAGAAAAGGGTAAGGCTTTGGCCTGAATGCGTCCAGCCCAAAAGAGTCAGGCCTGTTGCGTTTAGTACACAGCAGGCGGCAGACACCAGCTCGCACGGCATGGCGCTTCTGCAAGTAACTTAATCATTTCAATATTTCCATCCCCACAGCACGTTGAATGTTTGCACGCTCATTATGGAGTTTGCGCTTTATTCGCAGGTTCTTGCTGGTGATGTCGAGCTGCTGTTCGCCGCAAATTAGGTCACCCTTGTATGTGCCGTGCCCTCTGACCAATTATTCCTCCTTTGGCATGAGTGATTACGGGCCTCTATTTATGGGTCGAGTAACAAAAGGTCATTGCGGAGTGCTTTTCATTTTGCATTACAGACGTTGATATTAGCGATGAAAAATTCAAAAAATTCAACACGTCGCATGATCAGATTTTTCAGTGGTGCCAAACGGCCCAGCGCAAAAACAGCGCATGCGAATTCTTGTACGTTTCACGCCCTACTCCTTCACTGCTCCGGCTTATTGCCGAGCAGGAATCAAAAGGCCTCCGCGTCCTAGGTATTTGTACACGTGTCATGACACGGTCTGAAAAAGATCCGACACTCCTAAATGTGAAATGAGCAAATATCAATGTCCGGCCTTGTTTTCTCCAAGAACACAACACTGTAAATAAAATGGATTCTTGTAAAGAGGCAGCTGCTGCACTGGATGCATTCCTATCGGCATTTCACTATGTTTATCATGAGAAGGAAACTGAAATGCAGAGTCCGGTTTCAAGCTGCAGGCAGAGACAACATCCGATGCTTAGGGACTCGTGCTGTACTTCAAAGCAATGCTACAGACCGACTCATATCGCAAAACACCGTGAGTATAGGAGAGGGAAGTAACCGAAGGCGTCGAAATCTCTAACTTCGGGGTGCAACTACCAACACCGAAGACAAACTGCGCTGTTCACTACGGTCCCAGACGGTTTTGCATGCTCTGCACAAGGCTTTCTCCAGGCCCATTTAGCACATTTACGCGAGGACCCTACGGCATGAGGGATACAACAAACCCGGAATTTCTAGCTCACATTGGAGGTGCTAACAAGCGTCCACAGTCTGTGAACAGGGAAGAGGCTGTGGGCTGACCCGGTTCAGACAATGAACCGTACGTCTACTCACATCTGTCTACTCTTTGTTCGCCCTGGTGAGATTTGCTTCCTCCTGAGGGTCCCTGGGGGTTTTCCCTTCAGCGTTGGACCTGCCTCTGGGCCGAGGCGCTTTTGAATGGGATGGAACATATGCACTTGGCACACCCTATTGACTTCCAGAAACACTTGAATGCTTTGATAAATGCTTTCGTTCATCTGTGCAGTTCGTCATCCGTGGACCTAGCCACTAAAGGACGCGGCGAAAAGTATGGGTGCGGAGCGTTTCTCCCAAATATATGATCGATCTTTGAAACGCACAATTCTTAAAACCAAACATAAGCATGTGCCATTATTCTTTGTGGTGCTGACTACTTTCGGCAATATCAATAAGTATTTTTGGATGCAAGGCGCAGTAGTCTGCCATGCGTTCCATGTTTGGAATATATTGGTCTAACGTGTTGTCGTAGCACTGGAGGGTTCACGTGCTCTTGAAGTGCTACATCTAACAGCTCGTTTGGTTTTCATTGTTTGTTTGTTCATAAATTCCCTCTACGTATGTGAGCATTCAACTACTAGGTAACTTTCGCCATGGGTGTAACCATTAAAAGTGCTACTGACTACTTCAGAGCAAGGAACAACGGAATGTGCTGTTAAAAATCCATTTCCTGGAAGTATCATGGACAATTCTTTTTACTTTTTTGGACTAGCTGTTGATATTTATGTGGCCTTAAGGCAACTCGGAGCGTTGGGGGGCCCCCTGGACTGCTTGCAATGTTCGGCTGTGGGGCCCTTCAGGCGAAGGTACTGCCCTCTTTGGGTACACTTCTATGCATTCTGAAGCATTTTTTATGCTTCTTCTTGCATGGCGCATCCCTACTCAAAAGAAAGATAGCTAATCTGCTGTGCAGATCCAGAAGGGATAGTTTATTCTGTGTTCCTGATAATAGCAAACCTCCCTAGAGCCTCTTCAGCTGGCTGGATACGCCATCCGATTTCATTACGTGATATGCAGAGCATCTTTGACAGCGCTTAGCGAGAGCTGAGGGGAACAAGTGATTCAGGCGCTCCCCTGCCTCCTGTTCTGTCTGGCCAAATCCCCATAAGTCTTAACACAGAAACCTTAGCTTCCCGAAACCCCGACCTTCAAGGTGCCCTTTTTAGTCCCGTCAGAGCTCCCTATAGAGTGAGCGTTCGCGCCCCACTGGGACCGTAGAAGCGCCGCGATACTCGCTTTGTACTTGCTAAATGTTGTCTAGGGTTGTTTGGGGCCACAGCTTCCGGTTTAGGATTTCTGTTCGGCCTAGCCGAACCCCATTATGGGGGAGCGGCTTGTTGGGGCTTGTATGTTATCGGGGTCGAAGCATCAGTACGCAGAGGATGTACAGACAGTAGACCCTCTCCCACGCTTAGCTGCTCGAAATGAAGCGCTTTCCGGTGGCCCTCTCAGCAGAAGCAATGACGAGGCAGCGGAGGCAGCGGACATGGCTAGCAAAGCAGCTTCAGCCAAAGGCCGCCAAGGATCCTTAGGGGTCCTCACTGATGCAGGGGTTTCGTTGGGTGGTGCAAACAATAAAAACACGCCAGTTAGGCAGACCGATATAATCCAGTGTCAGCCTAACGGGGGCCAGAGGCAACAGCAGCAACAGATGAGACAAAATGATGAGGAAGCACAAGGTATAGGCAGGAGGGGAGGACAACAGCCTAAGCAACGCCACGGCCGCAGCCACCAGTGGGGCAGAGATCAGCAGACCCGGCACCGGCGAGAGCAACAGCAGAAGCTGCAGAAGCAGCAGCAGGATGAGCAGGGAGCCACGGTGTCTGCACAGTCAGCAGGCCCCGCTGCAGCAGAGGGGCGGAGGGAACAAGAGCAGAATTATCAGCTATCGGTGCCGTCTTCCCTTAACACAGATAAAGAGCGAAACCAACAGCGCGCTAACCTGCAGCAGCAGCAGCAGCAGCAGCAGCAGCAGCACTCTGACTGGAGCTTGCAGCAGCAGCACCGTGGGAGTCAGCTGCAGCGGCAGCGGCAGCAATGGGCCTCCAATCCCTTGACAACGGGGCCGCCTTCACCAGAGGCTCCTTACACAAACGATCGGTGGGGCATCTCTGATGGTGCTCCTACTGAGGCTGCAGCAGCTGCTGCTACTGAAGCTGCAGCAGCTGGTGCTGCAGCTGTGGCTGCAGAAGAGGGACAGCAGGCGGTGGGCCCGCCAAGAGCAGCAAAAGGGGCAGACAGGCAGCTGGCCGAGGGGCCCCTGCTTGGCAGCCTTCTTGCACCCCGCAAGCACACCAGGAGGAGGAGCAGCAGCATGAGAAGCAGCAGCAGCAGCAGCAGCACAAACATTGGCAGGCTCCGTCATCCCTGGGGTGCACATTCGTCAGGGGCCTCATCGCGGCCAATCTCTTCAGCAGGGCAGCAGCAGCTGCTGCAGCAGCAGCACAGGCAGCAGCTATGCCACCCGCAGCAGCACCAACAACAGCAACGCCAAAGTGTCTCACTTCTGCAGCAGGGACACCGCCTTAGATCGCAGCAACCCCGGCTTAGGAGCCTCACTGCCAGGGAGAATGGCTATGGGCGCTGCACTAGCGCTGCTCCAGCAGTAACTCTCAACCCAGCAGCAGCAGCAGCGTCAGCTGCAGCAGCCGCTGCAGCAGGGAGCTCGCACTTTGGGTCGCAGTCTGCACCAGAGGCGAGGCAGAGGGCCACTCTTCCCCTCGCTTCCCCATACAAACAGAGACAGCAAGCGCTGCATGAGCTGGAGAGGCACAGGTGTATTCCATCCCCGAATGCCTGCAGTCAGTTCCCGTTTCCTTACCTAAACACAGCAGCCGCAGCAGCAGCAGCTAGCAGCGCGCAGGGCAATGAACCAGGCAGCAGCAGCAGGAGGAAGCAGGACGAGGCCAAGCCAAAATCAAAGGGACTTTTGGGCTGGCTGTGGCAGCGCATGCAGCTCAGCACCAGCAGTGGCAGGCATCAAGGCGACAGAGACCGGGGGTCTCCTCCCGAAGAGCACACAGGGCCCGCCTCAGCACCTTCAGCCTACAGCAGCAGCAGCAGCCAGATCCACCGTGCAGCAGCAGCAGCAGCAGCAGCAGCAGAAGGGCCCCCCGTCAGCCATCCATCTGACCTGCAAGACATTTCAGCGGCGAAGAGAGGCCGTTCGGAATTGTTGTTGCCAAAGCATCTTCGTTTGCACATGGCGTTGCTGCTCTCTAGAGACGATCGCCTATATTATGGGGAGACATTTGCCTCTTGTGTCTCCCACGGCTGTGGCTTTGCTCTTTATGGGGGCGGGGTGAGCCGTTGCCGGGGGGGCCTCTGGGGCAAGGCGGCGCTGCGGCGTTTGGGTTGCGGGTCTCTGGCTGGGGAGTGTGTGTTGCTGCCGGGGCCCTCAAGGGGGGCCCCTGAGTCTCTGCAGGCTGGGGTCGGGAGGGGGGGCCCTCTGGGTTTGGCTGGAGAATGCAGTGGGGAAATGCGGGTGGCTGACGGGCTGCAGACGGGTTTGGCTCTGGCGCGGGGCCCCCGGCCTCTGGCAGGGTACTGCGGGTATTGGCGGCTTGACCGCAGGGAGGGGTGGGGGGTGCTGGTGCGTGGGGCCTCTGCCTCGAAGTACGAGGGCCAGTGGGCTGAGGACTTTCGCCATGGGTTTGGCATGCAAACCCTCACCCAAGGCTGCCGCTACGTGGGTCAGTTTTGTATGGGCCAGAAGCACGGCAAGGGCCTCATCGTCTACCCTGGGGGCATGCTGTATGCGGGGGAGTGGAGCCACGGCCGCATCGCCAAGCAGGAATTGCTGCTCTCAAGGCATTTGCTGCCGCCAAGGAGACGCAAGAAACGCCGCAGCTCAGCCAATCCACATAAACGAACAGACGGGGAAAATGCCGCTGACGGGCAAGAGGAAGATGCTGCTCTGGGATCTACTGGATCCTGGGGAGACGTTCTGCTGCTGCAGCAGCAGCAGCAGCAACACGTCAGGGTACGCAGGAGACCCATGGCACTGCGGCAAGCTGCTGCTGCTGTTGGGATTACCAGCAGCAGCAGCAGCAGCAGCAGCAGCAGCGAGGGCAGTGTTGCTAGTGAAGATATCGATTTAGAGCAGCGGCTAACAGAACAGATGGAAGCCCTTCGGCAGTTCTCCGCGGCCTCCGCCCTTCGGCATTGGGGGGAGGAGCATGTGCAGTGTTTGCTGCGCAGCATGGGGTGTACAGACAGGATCCAGGAGTTGATGCGTGAGCAGCAGGTGGATGGCCCTGCTCTCTTGGCCTTGACTGACGAGGACCTTAAGGAGATGGGAGTAACGGCGTGGGAGGAGAGGCGCCTCGTGCTGCTGGTGGTCGATCTGCTGCTGAAGCTAAGACACAGGCACCGGCTGAGGCGTCTGTACACCGCAGGCTGGATGGGAAGGGACAACCTGCTGCAACGCATCCTGATTCCTGCTAACGAAATAGACATAGAAGGGCCCATAGGGGAAGGTGGTTACAGCAGGGTCTATAAGGCCATGTGGAGATACACCCAAAGCCTCGACGCGCAGCAGCGCTTAGGCCGCCTTTCTGGGGCAGGCCTGCAGAGCCTGCAGAGCCAGCAGCAGCACCAGCAGCACCAGCAGCACCAGCACCAGCACCACCAGCACCATCAGCACCACCAGCAGCAGCACCACCAGCAGCATCAGAACCAGCACCAGCACCAGCACCAG
>JRZD01000036.1:0-11282 GCA_000826945.1 Eimeria nieschulzi
CCATTGCTGCTGCTGCTGCTCTATGCCTCTGGTCCGCTCTCGCAATCTCTATACACTCTACGGACCCCGCGAGTGGTGACGGAGCTCGGCGTGACCTGCGCACGTACGTACAGCCCAGCAAACCCTAAACCCTAAACCCTAAACCCTAAACCCTAAACCCTAAACCCTCGCGCACCATGACGACAGCTTCCCGGTCTCCGCACTCTAGAAATGCAAGATCTTTGATAAAATCGCTGATCCGGCGAATTTGGTAGGCATCCGTCTGTCCCTTCTTAACCGCCCTGCAGCACAAACCCTAAACCCTAAACCCTAAACCATAGTGTGCCCTAAACCCTAAACCCCAAACCCCAAACCCCAAACCCCGCCTCGTTAACGTGTATGGTCTAGGGTTTAGGGTTTAGGGTTTAGGATGATAGTTCTCACACGAAATCCCAGATGACGACGAGGTTGTTGGTGCTGGTGACGATGTGGAGTTCCTCCGCGTCGAATTCCGCCTTTTTAAATAAGCAGTTTTGGAGGTTGTATTTCATAATGTCGCCGAGGCTCAACTTCAGAACCACCGGCTTTGGCTTCAAGGATCCCAGGGGAGCAGAGAAGCCCGTCCGCTCGCTCGCGAGGAGACGCACCGGGTAGAGCAGCAGATAATTGGCGCATGTCCCTACAACACAACAAACCTACAACAGAGACTAACACACCTACATCTACACCCAAAGGGTTTAGGGTTTAGGGTTTAGAGTTTAGGGTTTAGGGGTTTGAAGAGATGCGCTTGGCCCGTCTCGACTGTCAGAAACCTACCCCAGCGCGGAGTTCCTGAAAGTTTGGGGTTTAGGGTTTAGGGTTTAGGGTTTAGGGTTTAGGTTGACAGACCAAGGATCCATGTGCCGTCTTTGGTTACGGCGACGTGTAAAAAGCCACTTCGAAACCCTGCAAGTTGTGTCTTTGCTCGTTTGTAAGCGCCTTCCGCATTTGTCTTTCCATCGTAAAGTCGCAGCACTCCCCTCTCACTCCCCAGCACTATGCCTCCATCTTCAGTCGTTGCTGCACACAAACCCTAAACCCTAAACCCTAAACCGTGAGGACCTCTGAAACTTCGCAGCAACTCGAACACGCCGCAAATACAAACGGCGCGTCTGCAAGCAAACAAGGGTTAGGGTTTGTGGTTTGGGATCTACCACCGCAAGAAAATCCTTGGTTCTGGGAGTAGGTGTAGGTTTGTTTTCTTGCTGCTGCTCCTCCCCTAACGCGGGTGTCAATACAGAAAAATGCTCGATGGTTTAAGCCGATGAAGGTTGCCTCTCCCGTTTGCCGCGCCGTGCTCGTCGTGGGCAACACGCTCTTTATCTGCACGCAAGAAAACAGTAAACAACAAGCAATACACCCTAAACCCTAAACCACGACGCGCAGGAAGCAAACCCTAAACCCTAGTGCCAAACCCTAAGCTGGCTGCTACGGAGAAGTGGCTGATTGAGGAGCCGTAGGAAATTCCAACATATGCACTGACTACATCGACATGCTGAAGTATTCAATTTATTAGAGAGCCATTAATTAATTGATTTATATTTATTTGTTTATTTATTGTTTTATTTTCAGTTAATTATTACTTACTTCGAGGCCATCGGCGTGGAGCTTCTCGAGCACTTTTTCAGATTCAATGTCCAACAAATAGGCAGAGGTTTTGTCGGCTTCGTCGAGCAGCACAAGACGTTCCTCCTAAAAGAAAAATAAATAAATAAATAAATAAAAGGAAATGACAAATACAGCAGTAAAGCCAATTATACACAAGCAAATAAATCAGTTGCATGAGAGGCACGCATTGTGGTGTCTGCGCAGACACCTGAAAAAACAAACAAGCGCTGAACCTGCAGGTGCCAATGATTAGCATTCATTTTAATTAGTTGAATTGTTGCGTTATGGATTTATTTAGTCTATTAGATTTAGTTATTTATTTTTTCTCTATTTGTTTATTTATGTTGTCTATTTTATTTAATTCCAAGTCGGCGCAAGGCAGCAGAGGGCCTTGAGACCCACACAGGAATGGAGCATGGCGGCCGAGGGCTGAATTGGCTTGCCGTTGAGAGCGAACTGCAGCAGCAGCAAATAGCAGCAACACGCAGCAGCAGCAGCAAATAGCAGCAGCAGCAGCAAATAGCAGCAACGAATAGCAGCAGCAACATCAAATGGCAGCAACTAGCAGCAGCAGCAAATAGCAGCAGCACGCAGCAGCAGCAGCAGCAGCAGCAGCAATAATAACAGCTTCTTACTTTCGACCCATCGACGACTGCAACGACTGAATGCTTTCCTTTATCGTCGAACCTTTTGATAAAACCACAAAACCCTAATTTAATTCTTTAGGGTTTAGCTGGAGTTTGTGAGGGTTTAGATCTCCCTAGGAAAAGATTTCCAGAGTTTAGGGTTTAGGGTTTGGCAGACCTTAGGACCTGCATGTCTCTCTTTTCTCCGAAAGGGGCTGAGCCCCCAACTCGAAAAACCACCGATTGTTTGTTGCCTGTCTCCAGCAATTCATTCACCATGGCAGTTGGGCAGGTCCGCAGCAGGTCTCTGCAGCATGCAGATGGGGAGGCCGCGAGACACTGAGGCTTAAAATCAAGTGTACATACACCTCATTATAACACGCACTAATACGGCAAATTAACCCTTATGTTAGGAGAAAGCAAGTGGGATACGCGTGGAGGTCTGCCAACCCGCGCCTGGAAACCCTAAACCCTAAGGTCGCTCTGCTTTAAAACCGTCGCCCACGTGCCTTCTCCACTATAGGGTTTAGGGTTTAGGGTTTAGGGTTTACTTGGTGGGGTCTCTGGCAACAACAGGGAACTGCTCTTCGTCATCCGACGGGTCGCTCTCCGCATCGTCAATCTGCATGCCTTCCCGTTCATCCTCTGTACACAACAAACTCTAAACCCTAAACCCTAAACCCTAAACCCTACATGTGCCTGCAGGTTCACCCCACTCACGTGAGGTAGGTAGGTGGTCGTTGTTGATCGCGAGGGTTTTGACTTTAGGAAGTTGAGGGTTTAGGGTTTAGGGTTTAGGGTTTGGGGTTTGGTACCTTTAAGGGAGCAGTCGAATTTGCCCATGTATCCGATTTGTTTATCAATGTCGAGCTGTAGTGACAGCTTGCATTTGTTGGTGACCTCGGCGAGGGTGAGTTCATACAGCGCGAGAAACTTCTGGCCTTCGTCCTGCTGCTGCTGCTGCTGCTCGTCTGCTGCTGCTGCTGCTGCAGCAGGGAAGCGGATACGATACTGGCGCTTCTCCCCGTCTGGAGACAAGCCCCACCACTGCAACTCCTGCTGTTCAGGCAGCAAAAAAATAAACTCTTCTTGGGAAATCCGCACATGACATATCGGAAGGTCCACTGGTCCACTTGCTGGAGCTTCTGCTGGTGCTGCTGTCCCCGCTTCTCCTACTGCGGAAGATGTCTCCAACACCTGCCCTGCTGCTGCTGCTGCTGCAGTTGTAGACTCAAGAGAGACGCTGCTTTTGCTGTTGCTGCTGGCCTTTCCCTTCCCCTTCGTGGTGGTGGTGCTGCTGCTGCTATTGCTGCTGCCATTGCTGCTGCTGCTGCTGCTGCTGCTGCTGCTGCTGCTAAGTGCAGCCTGAGCCGTCGGCTGCGACTGTCTATACACCATTAAAAACGCCTCAGCACAATTCTTTTTCTCTTTGATCTGTGAGAGTGCAGACTCCTCAATTGACTTCCACTCGCCGCCAAGTCTGTCGTAGCCCTCCAAAACGCACGGAACAGAAATGACATCGTCGAACGCGCTTGCGCAAAGTCGCACTACAAAGTGCCGGTGAAAAGCGCTGGCAGTCACCTCGTCCGAAAACACAAGGCCAAATTCAACCTCCGAATCTGGGCAGCACCCACAAGCAAATTGAAAGAACCAATTCAAACAAATAATCTGTCTCTCTGTCTCTGTCTGTCCCCCTCTGTCTCTGCCTGTCCCTCTCTGTCTCTGCCTGTCCCTCTCTGTCCCTGCCTTTCCTTCTCTGTCTCTGCCTCTCTGTCGCTCTCTGTTCGTGTCTCTTCGTCTGTCTCTGCTTGACTCTATTTGTGTCTCTGTGCCTAGCTCTTTGTCTTTCTCTGTCTCTGCCTCTCTCTCTGTCTCTCTACGTGTCTCTCTCTGTCTCCCTGCCAGTCTGGTTCTATCTGTGTGTTTGTGTCTCTCTGTCTCTGTCTCTCTGTCCCTCTGTCTCTGTCTGTTTTCCAGTCTCTAATTCCCGTTTTCTCTGTCTCCTGTCTCCTGTCTCCTCTCTCTGTCCCCTCACCCTTTTCGCTGTCAACAGCCCATTGGCACATGTCTGGCCTGTGCTGTCGAAACCGTTCAACGACTTCATATTGGAATTCAAGGGCCTCCTGGCCTCCCACTTTGCCTCCGAAAAAAGGGAGAGAACGAAGCCGCTTGTCTCCTCCCTCAGGGGCTGTCCCCACAAATGCAACTGTCTCTGGAAGCAGCAGAACGGACGCGTCCAAAAGCACCTCATCGCATTCATCTCCCCTGACGATGTACACGTCGACTGCACAGACAGGCAGACAACACGAAAGCAAGAAACCCTAAACCCTAAACCCTTTTGTTCTTTACACAAGACACGTATACGAGTCCGGTACGCCTTCTAGAGAGAGAGACAGCAGCTAAAAAAGATGAGAAAAATGCTGCTAGGGCTCAGCGCTCTTCACCTTTGGTGTTTGCAAACGGATTTCCCTCCTTTGCTTTACCAAGAGAGGCGGACGCCTCTCGGGACTTTCCCCGGAGAATTCCTCCCAATAGACTCAACATCTTTAAAGTTCCTGTTTATGGCGTGGAATAATAAATAGAAATAACTGAAAGAAAACAGAAAACGAGCAGTGGTTAGGCGTTTACTGGGGGAAGGGGCCTTAAAGGGGTGAAACCAAAATGAACCCTAACCCTAAACCCTTCAGTTGAATCAAGTGGAAGATCAAGTATAAAAACAAAGATTTACGGTTTGGGAGGTTCAAACCAAGAAGGAAAAAGAATGACGGCAGCCGCTCGTGCCAGTGGCACGCCGCGAAAAAACAGGAAGCGCAAAACGGGGTGTGTGTACACCTGAGAAGCATTAAACCCTAAAGCCCGAAAAAGCATTACGCCATTAACCTTCACCTTTTTGCGTTATTGTAGAGAGAAAGAAAAAAGAAATCCGAGGGTTTTACCGCTCGCCAGTTGCTGCCAAGTCGACCTCCAACACCCCACACAGGGTGACTTCCATTTGTGAATTCCGTTTGTTATTTTTTATGGATTAAATTTTTAATTTTTTATTGTATTTGCCATATTAGTTTAGTTTAATTTTATGTATTTTTTTAAAACGGCAAAACCTTGTCGCCGCATTGCCTAATCACCTTCTTGAGTCAACCACACCACCGCCGAAGAGAAGACGTTCAGTGACTGCTGGGTCTCTTAGTTTTCATTTTTCGCGCATCCCACAAACCCTCAAAGTCCATCTAGTAAATAAGGAGGGAAAGGAGAAAAGGTGTATTCGCTGGTGAGAGGGAAGGAAAACACTCTAGCGTTCTGGTATAGCGACTCATCTCTGTAATGCGCCGCACGCTCTCTACGGAAATGAATACTTGAACCAAAAAGAACCACGAAAATAAAAAAAAAGATATAAAAGAGCACGAAACTGTTTTCTGCAGTCCAGCAGGAAGGCTGAATGACCCCATGAAGAGAAAGAGTCTTTAAACCCTTAACGCGTTAGTCGGCAGACACTTCGTCGTCTGAGAAAGCGCCAGAAGCCCTTGAGAAAAGCCCACAAACTTTCAGCGTTTGCCTCCCCGCCTTTTTTAGTGAGATTAAAAATCACCTCGAGTACTCTGGTGTCTGCTCTACCTAGTTTTCTCCGTCTTCTTACATGAAGGCATCTGGCAGTCGATAAATACCTAAAACCTGCGCGGTTTCGCCGTGCAAGTTGTATTGGAAAAGTGTCTTTAAATACATTTGTATGTTTGTAAAGGCATGCACTGGCTGCCGCGCTTCAAAGCCAACTTCGCAGAAGCCTGCCTAACTTTTACGTTTTCTATGAGGCCCCGACTTGGTACTAGACGTTTTTCTCTGTGGCCTCTTTAACTTGACTCCAAAACTTCTTTTTAAAAAAGCAGATTATCTCTCTTTTCCCTCCTCGTGCAGGATCGTAGCTTGAATTACGTTGCCTATGTTCGCGAGCATTTCTAAACTAAAGGTAAAAATAGCGGTTTATATTTGATTGGCTGAGGGTCTTCTGAGAGAAAGAGGTGGAGTCCAAGGAGGACAGACGATGCAGCAAATTCTCACTGCATCTTCAAAAAGTCTGAGGCGTTTTCTTTCTTTTCGACTTCTGCTGATAAGAAAAGTTGTACATTTTTACGGCTGTCTTTGGGGGGAGGGGACGGTCGCTCCCAGATGCATCCTTTATAAAGTAAAGTGATTGCGCAGCTTAGGCGTTTTCTCTTGTCGATTTAGAAACAGGTTAAGCAGCAGAGGAGAAGCTTCAAAAGCCCTAAGGTTTTTCATGTCTGTCTGCTGGTGGAATTTTGGGTTTTTACTGCTAAGAGAGCGGCAGAGAACAACCCCCAAAAATGTAAGCAGGAAGACAAACGCCTGCTCTTCCCCCCACCCACTTTGGTAGGTTAAGAAAGCATCTCAGAAGCTGTAGCTGCATGGACACCCCAACCCACTTGTCTTTGCCAAGTGTCTCGCACGGTTCGTCGTCCCTTTAGCCAAAGACGCGCATGGCTTTTGTTTTCATCGTCTGCGGAAATAGTTCTCCCTCAGCAGCCATAGCGTGCATTACTATGGAATGAACCTCAGTGCAAATGGGCTGTAGCCAACCTACAAAGAAAAGAACCCACAAGCTTCTCTCTAAAGAATGCCTGGAAAAAAGAGATTGGAGAAACACCACCGTAAATTAATTCCGTGGATGAATCTTTGCATGCGATGGGGGTTGATAAAATGATCACTAGGCTACGTTTTGATCTTGGCTGTTCTGTGGCAGTCATTTTCAGGGTCTCACGCTCTCCTAAGTAAAAAAGGCTTCATTCAAAGCACAATTGGTGTTTGAATGGCATGAAAATGATGAAAATTTATGGTTCATAATCCTGCATTTGTGAAACTGCTGCGGGTGTTTTTGCAGCGTGCAACTTTGTTCCGTATTGGCCGCTCATTCTCATGTAAAAAGAAATGTTAAGTTGAATTAAAAGATGAATAAAACCTTTTTGAAGTTTAATTCCTTTTTATGCAACGGAAGTCCCTGAGAGGCATAATTTCAATGTTGTTTTCCCAGACACCAGAAGGAAAGCTGAATTTCTCAGTAGTGGTACATACCACTAAGCACCAGTGAAAGACAAAATAAAGAGAATGATACTAGCAAAAAGTCAACATTTGATACAAAACAAGAATTGGTAATTTTAATTGTTTTGTTTTTAACAAAAAGTTAATGAAGATTAAGAAACACTCATTGGTAATCTGTAGGGGGGTAGGTGCTCATTGCGACTGGTCTTGTCTGTTCCTTCGGCGTTTTCTCCAAAATTTAAGCATATAACTATTTATTTAAAGATTTAAGTTTGAAAATTGGATGAATAAAAGAATGTATTCGTTCCTGGAATGAATGCAGAGACGGAAGATTGCATCCATCGAACCACCGCCACTCGAGCAGAAAGCAGCTTCCTTCCACTCGAGCTTTCTACTGCTTTCAGACCTTTCTGGTGATTAAGTTCGAATTTCAAAGTTTAAAAGTGTTTTTTCAGTGCTTGGGAAATAGAGAAAAAGAGATTAAAAAAAGAGACAGCAGCATCTTTTGGAGTGTCCTCCCTGTCTCGATCTCCGTCTCACGAGTGCCTTC
The DNA here is from genome assembly GCA_000826945.1 of Eimeria nieschulzi. Classification (NCBI taxonomy): domain Eukaryota; phylum Apicomplexa; class Conoidasida; order Eucoccidiorida; family Eimeriidae; genus Eimeria; species Eimeria nieschulzi. The sequence goes on from JRZD01000036.1 coordinate 7,849, forward strand.
TGTTCATATATTTCTCTATTATCTTTCTTTTCTTCTTCATTACAGATGAACTTGAAGGTTAATTTATGAAATGGCTTGTTTCTTCTTTTTGTGATCCGTTTAGTCGTGTTTGTTTTTAGAGTCGAAGCAAATGATACCTTTTATATTCTAGAGACCGCCGCTAATCCAAACTCGCTCGTCATGTTCTCCTGAGGGTTCTCTTTTTTCGTCTTCCTTTAACATATATTTATCTCGAAAAAAGCAGGATTATCATCGCCTTCCCCGTGTCTCGAATTATTTAGTATTGTTGCAGTGGTTCCTCATACAAGGTCTCCTTACCACGTGGTCTATTTGTGTTCTTTTCTCCGTCTCCACCTGGAAATAAAACAATCAGTGGGGTGTATGTACAGTTTTTTGTTTGGCATTTGAAGGGGAATATGTTCAACGCGACCAGCCGTCACTACACCCTGTCGGGTTATGTTGGGTATTGTGGTTTTTCCGCCTTTCCCAAGTCCCCCTCGATGGACTCTGAACGCTCGACGGCGTCTTCCTGGGAAGAGCGAGGCTGGGAGGAGCCTGAGGAGGATGGCATTTCTCCTAGTTGTATTTTCTCTTGGAACAAAGAAGTAGATCAACTAGATCCTTTTTTATCTTTTGTAGAGGAAGAGGCTAAGCGCTACAGATTCCTCGACTTGCCCAAGGCTGCCAACCGACCTAATTCAACAGAAGCGGGCAAGTCAGTCGCTGTATATAAGCAGACACGCAAAAGGAGAGGCAGGCCGGCTCACGCACAGGACGCTGCAAAACGAAGAAAAGCTCTAAGGTTACCTCGAGTGTCTCCTCTGTCTCCTCCTGCGATCTCCTTCCCTTCTATCGTCTCTGCACAGACTCTTCCTTCATCAATTTCGAGCTTCTCCTCTCTCGGCCTCTGACACTTGAAGCAACAGGGGAGCAGCACATGCACTTCGACCTGCTAGGTTTCTTTTAGTTCCAAGGCTGTTGTCTCTTGCCTTCCTCCCTGTAGCGGGAGACATCCGCTAGGTGCTGTAGAGACAGCCCAGCTGCTTGCTAGTAATTCATTGGCGAAGGAGACGTCGAGTCTTTTTGTCTTCAAGCAACTTTGGGGGCTTTGCTGCAGCACGAAGAAATACCCACCCAGTTGCTCTCCGCCTCCAGGGTGTAGATTCAACTTTCGTTGCTGGCGCACGCTCCCTTTACAATGGCTGTTCTATCTTGGGCATACATGGCAGCAGCCGCAGCAGCACGAGCTGCTGCTGCTGCATGCTGCCTGCGACATGTTTCGAGCGATTTGATTCGCCCTAGACGTTACCAAGTTCTGCTTAGAAATGGGAGAGAAAAACCAGAGTGCCAGGCACCAGTACCTCTGCTGCTGTTGCTGTTGTGCCTAACGTGCAACATCGTAGTGTCTAGACAGCCTACGGAGGGAACGCAGTGCATGCATGCCATGCAGACAGCTACAGATTAGCAGTCCTTAGAGCTACCCAAGAACTAAAAAGGAGCCAAAAGCAGCAGCAGCGGCTGCAGCAGCAGAGGCTGCAGCAGCAGAGGCTGCAGCAGCAGAGGCTGCAGCAGCAGCGGCGGGTCAAGGGAACGCGCTGCTTCTGCTGCTGCAGGAGACACTGCGCGCTGCAGAGGAGCAGCAGGAGACTGGTTCGTCTTTCAGTGCATACGAGGCACTAAGGTAAAAGCCGCTGCTAATGCAGAGGAAGAAGCTGCTGCTGCAGCAGCGAAGATGGCAGGCTGCGATGAGAATCGATGAGGCTCCCTACATTACAGCCAAGACAAGACTTGAGGGACGTGTCTCTCTCTGCCGCTGCTGCTCCTGGTGCTGCTGCTCGTGCTGGCCTCGGTGGGAGCAAGGGGGCTCCCTGCGACAGGGAGGGGTGCAGGGTACGTGTGGTTGGCTGCCTCTAGCGCTGGCGTGCACTTTTGCACTAATGCCTTGCATGCAGCAGCAGCAGCAGCGCCTGCTGCTGCTGCTGCTGCTGCTGCCGCTGCTAGGGATGTTGTCGCTGCTGCCCTGCTGTCGCATGTAGGAGGAGCAGACTGCAGCGAGTCGACTGAAAATTCATTGCATGCACTGCCGACATAACAGGCCTTACACGCTGGGGCTGCTGCTGCTGGTTGTGATGATGGCCTCAGTACATGTAAGCCGAGTAGACGCCGCATGCAATACCAAGAAGAAGCATGAGGACTGCAGCGGGCCCCACGACTTCTTTCTCCTCCAACCTCGAAACCGACTCGCATGCATGCATTATGGCGGTGGTGGCACAGCAGCCGTTTGTAATGGCCAGAGCAGCCATGAGGAAAACATACAGGGGAAATGCATTGAAGAAGGGATGACGGCTTTTAATCATTCCAAGAACAAATAAAACAGCCAGCAAATAGCGCCCCAAAACAAGGCCAACCAAGCCCCGCTTCGACAGACGCAGCCACTGCATGCGCTGATGACGGGAGAAATCCGGCAGCGACTTCCCCAAAAAGTCTCCGAAACAAAAAACGCCAAACAGAATTATATACTGTTCGTTTGCTTCGCTAAATCCCGTGTAGTTCCAGCTGATGGGCCCCACCCTTGGGTAGAGATTCAGTGTCAGGGCGAAGTTCAGGAAGATGCACAGCAGATACACCCAAGAAGCAGAGAGAATTGCGCGCCAGCCACGGGAAGGTAAAGTGCTCTCGTCGATGTCTCCTCCTGCTGCTGCTGCAGTGTCTCCAGCTGCAGACGCTGCAGTGGTGTCTCCTGCTGCTTCAGGCTGCGCTCTCCACAAGTTGCTTATGAGGGTTGTGTTGCTGCTGCTGCGGCCAACCCCTCCTCCAATAACCACCAGCTCCTGTGTACGTGCATCTCCCTCTGCCCTTACTGCTGCTGCTTCTGCCGCTGCTGCATGCGTTCCCCTCCACCTGCGCAAGAACCGCTTCCAAGGTGTCTCCTCAACGAAGCTCTTTCGGAAGCTGCCACTGGGGCTGCATGCGCAGGAGAGCGACCAAACCCCACAGCGAGCCCTTGGCATGTCTTCCTCTCCTTGCACATCAGCAGCAGCAGCAGCAGCAGCAGCACGACTCCGCTTGGCCGTCCAGTAGCGCCGCAGGCCACTGCGCGCCCACGGCTGTCTCAGAGCGACTGTCAGCAACACTGTCGACAGTAGAGACACCGCACAGCTCGCCCCAAATACCAGCCTGCAGCAGCAAACAGCAGCAGCAAACAGCAGCAGCAAACAGCAGCAGCAACCCATCTAACTAAGAGTCTCTTCTTGCCGCGCTTGTCTCCTCCCTCGAACGATTCTACGCCTCCCAGTCGCCGCTGCCTTCCCAGGTTCCCGTCAGCGCCCTTCAAAACCAGACAGTGGCTAGCTAGCTAGCTGCTTAGTGGCTAGCTAGCTAGCTGCTTTGTGACTAGCTAGCTAGCTGCTTTGTGACTAGCTAGCTAGCTGCTT
>JRZD01000036.1:11382-24842 GCA_000826945.1 Eimeria nieschulzi
TAGCTAGCTGCTTTGTGGCTAGCCGACCAGAACATGCGTTTTGCGCCTTCATAAGTCGAGAGATCGAAGAGGTACCGGGAAGCCAAAAGATTGACGGTAAAGGCAACGACTCCACATACACCCTGACCTGCATGCAATCCACAGCAGCAGCAGCAGCAGCAGCAGCAGCAGCAATCCAAGCAGCAGCAGCAGCAGCAGCAGCAGCAGCAGAATCGGGTGTACCCATAGAAAAAGCTCCGATGAATCCGAAGGGGATGGAGGAGGCCAGGGCAATCGAGCCGCCTGAAATAACTCCCGCGCAAACCCCAAAGCCGAGAGCAATAAGGTGGAAGCAAGTGAGACTTAGGGTGTACGTACACCCGGTGAGAACAAAGGGGAGAATTGCTGCAAGCGTCGCGTCACAAACAATAGCAGCGAGAACCATCTCTGGATTCAATGCATCCATGAAAAGGATAAATAGCACTTGAATGCAGATGCAGCCAAGCTGGTAAATTCCGAGGATGCTGTTGCCATGAGGGGCCCCGTTGTATGCATGCAGTTCGATATAGGGCAAGATCCCAATGAGTGACTGCCAACACACGAGAGACACGACTCCACAAAAAAGAAAGGTAATGTAGCCGAAGAACACTTCGTTGCTGCTGGCAGGGGCCTCCTTGGCCGCAGACACCCCAGAGACGTGCGAGCCGCTCGGCTGTCTGCTGAGGTGCGTCTGAACTGAAACACTTGAAGCCGCAGCAGCAGCAGCAGGAGCTGCGGTGTCTGTGGCTCCTCTAGAGGTATCCGAGTAGGCAGCAGAACCAGCGGCTTGTTTTCTATCTACCGGCATGATGTGAATTCCACGGCCTAGACCCCCGGCCTCCAAAGAACGATCCACCAGCTCAGCTGCGCTGCTGCTACGAGCATGACTCGGAGATATTGCTGCTGCTGGTGATGATATAGGCCCTGAAAAAGAGGGATGGAGAGACCGAGAGGATTCCTTTGCATGCGGCAGGACACGCAGATGCTGCAAAGGCTTCGCTGCGTCTACAGTGGAGGACGCGTGGGCTATGCGAATCTCCACCATTTTCATCTATAAACCCCAAACCCTAAACCCTAAACCCTAAACCGTAAACCCTCTCCGTCTGTCCCGCTGCCCGCAGACGCAGCGGAGACCGGAGCACGCAAGGAATGGCGAACTCCTCAGTCGCCTGCCAAAAATACAAAACAAAAAGCAGCTGCGATACACGCGAATCAAGCCTGAGACAGGACAGTTATAATGGGGAATGGCAGAGGCATGAAGAGGGACGACTGCAGGGACGGGCCGACGGGAGCCCTTAGCTGGAGAGACAAGCAGTGAGAAAAGAAAACCCAACAATATAAAAAACAACAAACAAAGATAAAGCATACAAAAACAAACTCTCGGCACATAAGACACCCGACAAATCTCGTTGCCGATGCCAGTCCTCCCGCATCTCACAGAGCACCACTACACTACATGCGTGGGGCGGCTTCCCCCAGCTGCTCTTTTAAAAAGTATAAAAACATATAAAAACAATTCAATTTCCATAATTCATTTCCATAGTTTATTTAATTTTAAATGGAGAGAGGGAACCGTCTGTTATGCGCGTGTATCATTGGGGTGTCTGGACACGGAGGTCGATGGTTACTTCTCGTCCGCGGGATGTCTGATGCGCGACTTGGGGTGCCGTTCTTTATTTTAAATTTATTTATTTAAACTATGTCTGTTTTTTTCAGCTTGATGTTTACATTTTTAGCGGTTGCTTAAACGGAGAAATGCGCACAGCACGCAAATGGAATGCTGTGTCCAGATCGCATCCAAAAACGTTAAAACGTTTGAAACAAACGCATTAAAAGCTAAATTCAATTTCATTCCACAAACTAAAAAACTAAAAAAACAAAATCAGCAAAGTGAAGAGTAGAAATGAGAATTCCGTCGCCGGGACTTGAACCCGGGTCGCGCGGGTGAGAGCCGCGTATCCTAACCACCTAGACTACGACGGATGATCGCCGGGCTTCAAAACTAGACATTATGTCTAATATTACATGCAAACGTTATTCCTAATATTCAATTAAATTAAATTAAATTAGTTTCAAAGTAGAATTGCCAATCGCGTGCTGCGCAGTCTTAACCGGAAGTCTCCACAATGAGACCCGCGTACCCTAACGATAAAGCGACATTGAAGACGCATGCGGACAGCCTTTTTTAGGGTGAACTGATTTAAGTAGCTTCTTCCAATTCATTATCTTAGCAGCTTATTCGAGTCTTCCAATATTTAATCCCTTTTAGTACCTCGAAGATTCCTTAAAGTCTTTAGAAAAATGGCTTTAATTGTAATTATTTAAATGAAGAAATTAGCAGAGTTTCAGCTTGCTTGGTTCCGGATGATCGGTGAGCTTCCGGCTTTGAGAGATTTTTCTTTCTCCTTCTCCTACTCCCTCAGTCTCTACCGAAAGATAAAGAGATTCTCTTGCATTTATTTTCAAAGCAAGAGACTTAAATTGTTTGCTCACTCAGGTATATTCATGTTCACCGATAGGTAAGGATTGTGAGACTCATTACTTCTATGGTTTTTGCCTCTGCCTCCGGGAAGATGAGATTATTTCTCCCATGGTATTTTCTTGGATTCGGCTTGTTCAGGCTTTAGTTGGCTTTTTAAAGCTGAGCAAAAGTCTTGGGCTTGAAGAAACCCTTAGGCAAAATTATAGTTCATTAACTGCACTTTTAGAGGCTGCCAATGAGGAGATTCCAACCTACAGACTGGCAACGAATGTATGTGGAGTCAATTAAACTCCCCAAAATATCTTTGTAAATTTATTTTCTCTATTTCATTTTCATATTTTATCGACGGCGTTAAGGAAGTGACTTTGGTGGGTTGGCTGCAGTAAACTGATTTGCCCTGGAGCCTCACAGGAGGTCCCTCCGCCCTTTCACTTGCGTCTCTTTCAGAAAACTCTTTTTTAATCGGAGCGTTTAATTCCGAAAGTGCGTGCCGTGTGGCGATATGTGTGTTCAACATTTTTTTCAAAAGAGGAAGAGGGGAGAGTTAGTTGGTTGTTTCGATTTGAGTGGAAGACCAGTGGACCATCGGCAGCCGCCGATGCCGGAAGCAGAACAAGAGAAATACAATGCATGCGTTTTCCTTTATCTCCCTCTGTTTTTTTGGCGTTTGTTTTTACGCTATTTGGTGTGTTGTTAAACAACCCGGGACCAGGAAACGCGAATTTCTGGCCAGGATGATCAGCGGCTGTCTTGCGTTAGCAACAGAAACAACAAAGGCAAGATAAAACACTTTGCTCGTGGCTTCAGAAGGAGATGCGCCTTACGAAGAGGGGCAGATAGAGCATCTTCATTCGTATGCTTGCCGCCATTGGAGTGTGTTTGTTTGTCTGTTACCACTTCAAGTTCTCCTAATTAACGTCCGACGTTCTTGATGCGTAAAAAGGTTGAGCCTGTAAATGTAAAAAGTCAAACATTTTGTTGGTCTTGTGTTTTTAGGTTTTTTGCAAATTGCTTGCTGAAGGTTCAAGTGACAACCTTGGCCGCATCTTCATGTTATTTGTTGGGTTCAGGTTGGCATGTGGCCTCCGAACGACAAGCCAGATAGTCGCACATCTCTTTGTTAATTAATTGAATATGTTTTATTGTTTTTTGTTAAAACGTTTCGGGTTTAGAGAGGGGCTGAAGGTCCAGTGGTCAGCTTACCACCCGCGTGGTCACTCGGAAGAGCCATTGAATGCATTTCGAAGAATAGAAGGAAAATGATATTTCTTGCTAACTATTGAATAAGTCAAATAATTTTAATTAAAAAGATAATTTCAGTTAAATGAGAAGAAAATAATACCATGAAGTTGGTGCTTTTACTGCATGGTGAGGGCTGGCAACCCCACATACAGTAGCCCAACAAGCTCCAGCGTTTTCCGCTCATTTCTCGTTTTTGATGTATTTTATTGTTAAATAAAATGGATTCTGTGCAATATTTATAAAGTTTGATTGAAAAGAACTCAAAGTAGCGGCTTTGTAGCCAGAAGGACGGTGAAGCAAGGCGCAATACGACCCAATAACCTCTCTAACTTCTCAGATACATTCTCGATGACGCGTACAGCCCGAGCCTTTGGCAGTTTGGGTTAACTGCGGCGTTCCTGGGGGCTCCGCTGCTTTGCCGGCAGCCCTGCTCGGCTCTGCAGCGTCCCTAGTGCTGATTATATTCGGTGTTTTCTTTCTTTTATTATGATGAAGAGCCTTTCGAGCTCCTCAAAGACGTCGGCGCATGCAAAAGACCCAAGGGAAGACGAAGAACCGCTGCACGGAAACTTGAGAGAAAAATCTCTTCCCGACTTGGGGAGAGCAGCGGGAGGTCTGTATGATCTCCCGCGCACTGTCTCCTACAAAAAGACTGTCTCCTCCCGCGCCAGCAATTCGAAGTTTTTCGGTGAAGGTGAACATACACGTGGAATCAGCTTTGCCGGTGACAGCTCTGTTAGCTGCAAGCTTCCTGTGCTAGAGGAAGATTTTTGTGGTTATTCTTCTCCTAGCAAAATAGCAGAGAACGGACCTATGAGAAGCACCTCCCGCATGCAGCCCCAAAGCGTACTTAACAAAAAGCGGTCTGTGCATGCCGGGACGTCTCTTTCGAGTTATTCTCTGAAACGCTCGGAGCTCAGTTTGACCCAATCTATAGTGCGAGCTGATAGCCACACTTGGTGAGATCTTTTATTTTATTTTAGTTCCTGTCTTTGTCTGTCCTGCTGCTTGTATTCTGTCGTTTTGTGTAGTGTTTTTTCTCTTGACTTTATAAACAAATAAAGATGAATGTTTGCAGGGTTAAGGCGGTACGGAGAACCGTCAGAAACGTTTTTCTCTATACTGGCAGACTCGGCCTCAGAGTTAGTCCCATTACACTTGCGTTTCGCGACGAAGATACTGAACACGACTGGCTTGCAACGGTGAGATAAACCCTAGACAATACACACTACACACTACACACTACACACTACACACTACACAATACACAATACACAATACACAATACACACTACACACTACACACTACACACTACACAATGAAAAAACTGTAGCGACACCTTGCTTATCTGTTCATCTACTCCACTCTTCCTCATTCGAACAACCCACAGATGTCGGTGGCACAAATACATATATCCGTATATTACATATATCTGTGTGTTTATAGAAAGCAGTTTTAATATTCAAGCGTGTCTATTTCTGCTTGACCTATCGGCAGCTATATTGATTGATTGATTTATTTATTTATTTACTTTGCAGAGAACTCGTCGAGGTGCCAAGGCGTTCATTTGGCTGGGAGTTTTCTTCTTTGTGCAAGTTTGTTGTGAGGCTCCTTGTATTTTTTCCCGTTTTCACCGGGTGTATGTACACCTCGTAGCATGCAGTGTCCTGCGTGGCAGGAATAGTGGCTGGTTGGCCATTATATTCTTTTTTTTTCTGTTTTGTCTGTTTTTTCAGTGGGGCTGGCAGATTGTTTTTTTTCTGGGATTCCCCTAAACAAAGCAGATGGAGCGTTGCTGATGCTGCCGACTTTCCTCACCATTTCCCTCCCACTTCTTCTTCTTTGTCTTGCATGCACGCGATTTGGTCGGAGACACTCCATAAGCTTTTTGACAGCTGCATTTTTCCTTTATAGTCCTCTTTTTCTCGTTTACTCCACAAGTAGGTTAAAGAGTTGCTCTCTGTTTATTATTTATTTGCCTTTACTTTACATTTATGTTTCTCTTGCGGCGTTACACACCCTGAAGGAAGCTCGAGGCTGACTGAAATCTCATGAGGTTTTTCATCCTGCTTCTCCCTCTCATCCGAATAGAAAAAGAAATTTAAGCCGCGAAGGTGTTTCATTGTTTCTTTCCCCTCGTATTTGCATGTTGCTGCCTATCTATACAGTCTCGGTCACATCACTTTACACAGATGTACACATATAAACAAATGTATTCGTTTGTTTCAGGTAATTTGGTATTTCCACTTGACGACGTAGTTTGTCTTTTGCTTATGTCTGGAAATTGTCTCTTCAGCGGCACGAGTGAATCGGATAACGGAGGTTTTTCTAGGCCGGCCACTGGCGTTTGAGTTAATTGTCTTTTCAGTTCAGGATTCAATTATTCATTCCTCGCAGCCTCTCCTTTTGGCTGCCGCTGCCTATGCCGTTGGAATTTCCTTTGTTTGGGTTTTATCGTTTTGCATTTGGCTTGCCGCTTGGTGGATCGTCGTGCATGCTCTTATGCCTCCTAAAGAAAAGAGTCGTGGGTTTCGAAAAGAAAACAAACTCTTTTTAATTTATTTCCCTATTGCGCTATCGCTGCTATACAGGAGAGAAGCGACTGTTGCACTGTGTACGTACACCTGAACTTTCTTCCTTTTTCTGGATTTGGAATGCGCAGCGAATGCCTGGGACTGGTTCCTTTTCTTTTTGTCTCCCGTTATCTTTCTCATCGTCACATGCTTCGCGGCTCGCTTGGGAACGATCGCCTCCCGCCATCGTTTTTCCCTGATAAGACAGGCAAGTTTAAACTCCCTTGTTGATGCTGCAATGTATGTACACTGATGTAGTTATTGCCATTGGTGCGAATCTGTGTATTCAATAGTAATAATAATTACTGAAAATCAGAAGCAAGAGAGCCTCTCTCTGCGGCCGTCCCTACACCGCATTTCCTTGTATGTCGGCATTTTGCTTCATCGCTTCTGACTACCGGAAAGTGTATATAAATACATCTAAAGATCCTTTATGGCTCGTAGAATTTTTCGCTTGTTTTTTAAAATTTACTGGTGGTACGATGCGTTGTTTCCTAGAAGGGAGAGGGTTTCTTGTTTTGGTTCATCAGTTTCCAAGGTGTACATACACCTCGGCTTGTTTTGGGGTTTAATGCGTTTTGCAGGCCGAGAGCGATTTAAAGGGAATTCGAGATCAAACTGCTTTACTTGTCGAGCATTCTGCTCTTGCGGATTTGTACAGCCACATTTCTGCTGCCGAGGTAGGATATTAATGTGTATTTTTGTGGTGTAGATACACTCCGTTGAGGTTGTGGGTGTACGTACACTCCGTTGATCGTTTCTGTTGTTTTTTTTGCCACGCCATTCACTTAATCAAGTGAACCTCATGGTAATATAAAAGTAAAGATATATTTATTTTTGTCTGTTAGTTGAAATAAGATAAATTAGACGGAGTTTTTAAATGACGTTTTTTCGTATATTCGTCAATAATATAAAGAAAGTAAGAATTAGCAGGTAGGTGGCGCGATTTTTTCAACATGTTTAGCCCCCCCAAAAAGACATTTCAATAGTTTTATATTTCTGAAGCAAACCAAAAGAAAAAGAAAAGACGGAAAAGTATTTAGTTATTTATTTTAATTTATTTTTTTGCAGTCTTGTCTTCGTGAGATAAAGCTGGACTACCCGAAAACAATGGCGCATGTGGAAAGAGTTATATCTCAAGTTTTAATCTATCTCATTCAAGCGCAAATCTGTGTGTCGCACCTCGACGATAAAAAGGCAGGGGAACATTTCAACGCTTCAACCAACGCGTGGGCAGTCAGCCGCCTGGCGGGTGTAGAGGAGGCTCCGATGGAAGCTCGCGGCGTTTTATCGCATATAGGTATTTAATTGAGTTTTTCGAGGTTCTTCTGGGGCTCGCAAATGGGTTTGGATTGCTTGTTTTATTGAGAAGCAAAAAATATTTCAAAGAGGTTTGACTGCCTGTTTTCGACACGGAGCAGCAAATGCGTTTATTGGACTTGCGCAGAAACTAAGGAAAGCATAGGTTTTACAAAGTCGTACCTCCAGAGGAATTTCTACGAGCCAGATTCTGTTTCGCCTAATGCTGAGGCTCAAGAACAGGAAGAGATAACAACCGGTGATTATTGTTTTGTTTAGCTTGTCTCAAGCAGCAGCAGCAAGTATTAGTTGTTTTTGTAGGCAGATGAATAAAATTGAAAAGAAAAAAAAAGAGATTTGTTGGTGGCTCTTGTTGGTTTCCTCTTCAGACAAATTTCTCTTAAGGAATGAAGATATGTTTCTCTTGGGACATCGCTCACGTAATTTTATTTCGTTATTTCATAATTTATTTATCCTCGTTGTTTATTATCACTGAGAAAGAGGAAGCAGCAGCTTTTGTTTGTATCTACTTTCTTTTCTGTGATCTCTTATGTTTCAAAAGAAAAAGGCATTTCTCCGTCGGTCTTTATTTTTCCGGTGTATGTGCAGGTTTTGTAAAAATGCATTCAGATGCCACCGTCGAAGTTCAGAGGCGAAAAGACTGCAGGTTTTGTCTTTTCTTTTTCGTTCTAATCAATAAAATAACAACAACCCCACCCAGCCTGTGCTAGAGAACTTGAAGCATACATGCATGCATATATCTCTCTGTACACAGACCGCATTTCCTGTTTGTTTTTGTCTCTCGCTGCAGCAACTTCATCAATGATATCCGGAAGCGGCTGCAGCTCCTACCACCCGCCAGCACTGAAAAGGAGCCAGCGGCACAAGGATCGTCTTTGCAGCATGGCAACCGTTTCTCTTCGCAGAGAGAAAAAAGTTTTCCGAGGACGAGTTTTAAAGAGCATGGTGATTATCCGCATCCAGAGGAAACACCCGGCCCCGATCGCGGAGTTCCTTTCGATGCGATAATGCCGCTTTTAGTTCAAGTTGGCAGAGTATGGAACTTGAATGTTTTTCTCCTGTCGGAACTCACAAATGGAAATGTGCTGCCGAGCGTCGGCTTAGAGTTAAGACGGTGAGAAAGAAATTTCAGCCTCCTTATTTCCTCTTGTTTATTTTCTTGCTTTCTCATGTTTAGGGATTCCCATTTCTGTTTTGTAATTTAAAAAGACAATTAAAAGAGGAGCGAAAGTTTGCTTTTTTTTCTCTTTTTTCTCAGGGCATTTTTAAATACAAAGGAAGCAATTCCAATTGATGACGACAAATGGGCAACTTTCATGAGGGAGATCAGCATTCGGTGCGAATTTTGTTTTTAATTGTTCTTTTACTCATCTATTCGTTTCGATTTCATATTGGTATTGTATGCGCCAATTCGGGTGTACGTACACCTCATCTTATAGCACCCCGAAACGTCATTTCATGCCTTCTGCTTCGTTTTTGATGCTTTTTGCAGATATCAAAAGACTTCTTACCACAACGAAAAACATGCTGGCACGGTGGCGCATTTAAATGTTTGGCTGCTGCGGAATACAGCTTTTTGGGATCCGTGAGAGGACGGCGCGGCATTTTTCGTTGAATTTCCTTTTTTCATGAATGAATAGCGACTTAGGAATGAATAGGTTTATGAGAATAAAAGCCGAATGCAATTTCTGAGGTTTATGTGCGGCGTTTTGTGGATTTCCTGCTCTGGCGCTTTTGCTCGGAATCACTCGTTAGATTTATAATAAACTCTCCACGCAAATTCCCACTATGCATGCAATATTTTTTTTCTTTTGTTCTTGGGGCCCGTTAGCCGTTAGAGGGGGTCCGTGCTTCAAGTACTAGAAGTCGTTTTGCTCCCATGCTTGTTATTTCCGTCGCAGATTAACACCTTGTCAAAAACTCGCAGTGGTGGTTGCGGCGTTAGTGCACGACGTTGGCCATTTCGGAGTGAACAATTCAATGCTTGTGAATTCCAGCCATCCCCTCTCAGTCACCTACAACGATAAAGTGAGTATAACAACAAGTCCACATAACTAGTATTACGGTTACTATTCTCAATACTATTATTATTAGTGGTATTATTTGATTATCTCCTCTAAACTTCAGTTTCTTTGTTGGACGCACCGCACCTCCTTACTCTAGCCCAAACAAGACACGCGGGGGGAATGTTCTTTTTTATTTGTGTCTTTTTGTTTTCGAAAACAAGACGCGACGTTTGGGAGGTTTAGCGTTTAATGGAGCTTCAGCGGCACTGCGAACTGAGTCGTTTTCAGTGCTGCATATGTGAAACCGAGGAAAACACAGATGTCTGCAAGCACCCGAATTGATGGATGCATGCGCAGGCCGTTCTAGAGAATTTCCACTTGTCTGTTGCGTTCCGTACGATGCTTTTTTATTCGAACGGAGCAGCCAACATTCTGGAGCAGCTGACCGTAGAGGAATACAAGGTGAAAAGGACTTTTTGTTTTGCTAGGCTTTAATCGTACGAATTATATTCGTGTTTGCAGAATAAGAGACAGAACTACATTACTTATTTCTCGTCCAATTAACGAGGGGCTACTTTTGTTTTTTTACACAGAACGCAAGTCGAAAATGCCTTTTTAATCTGTTTTTCCCCTCTCCTGCTTCTTCAGGCTGAGCGCGCGGCAATTATAGAATTGGTGTTGGAGACGGACATGGCATCGCATTTCGATTTCCTCACGAGGTTCCAGCTAAAAATGCATTTCATTAAAGCCACCATGGGGCTGCTGTCGAATGCGAAAAATACGGATGTTGATTCGGAGAGGAAAGCGCTTCGAGAAGACGCACTGGCAAACTGCTGGATGGTGGCCAAGGCATGCATTCGTTGTGCAGATATCGGGTGAGGAAAACAGTGAATTTGTGTGTTTCGCCGTTCCGCTAGGGTGTACATACACTGGCTGTCGTGACACTCGGAAGTCGGGTGCCAGCGGGCAGGCTTCCTGAGCTGTTTCTCGAACAGGGAAAAAAGGGAAAAGAGATAAATGAACGAATTGGCGTATGTTGTGTTTATGGTTTGGAGGTGTTTCTTTCTGCATGCGCCACAGCCACTCATCTGTCCAATGGGAGCTCCACTACAAATGGTCCTGTTTGCTGATGGAGGAGTTTTTCGCGCAAGTTCGTTTTTCGATCTTTTCCGCATCCCCCAGTGGTGCTGCTGGGGTGTACGTACACCGCAGGCACCGCTCGCCGTGGATGTGTACTTGATGGCACGTCATCACTGCATATGGGGTATTTTTGCAGGGCAAACAAGAGGCAGAGCTTGGCATTCCCGTGTCTCCCGTCTGCGACGAAGCGAACACGGATGTGCCAAACAGCCAAGCTGGTTTTATTAAGTTCATTTGCCAGCCTCTATTTGAGGCGCTCGAGCAAGCGGATTTCTCCGGCTCCATAGTTACTGTGAGGTTTATTGTTTTCCCACCGGAGACAAACAGCCCCAAAAACAAACAGATTTCGCATGCTTACTGGCAGCACAGTGCTGGTGTACAGCTACGGTTCCCTAATGGGTATTTTTGTCTCTCCATCAAGCCAGCAACTAAATGTATTTCTTTTCTTCTTTCTCTTGCAGGTTTGTCTGAGGCAGATGCGATCCAACTCCGCCACATGGCAACGCATGGCGGACGCCGGCATCGACTGGAAAAACGAAAAAGAAGCTGAGAAGGAGAGCTGCCAGCTCGTTCCCTTGTTATCATCACCTGTCTCCTAATCTGTCTCCTGAACTCTTTTTATCCTTTTGACTTCTAGCAGCAAGCAAAGCGCCTTTTACTGCCTCCAAAGAGGGGAGAAACAGACGATGTTACAGGATTAACAGCAGCCACGAGAGAACAGAGAAGGAAATATATGAAAAGGTTTATTTTAGAGATGTGATGATGTTCGAAGAGACGTCAGACTGCTGAGGGAGACAAAAACAAACAGCTTATTTTATTTTGATTGCAAGTCTCAGCAACTCCCACTTGGCCTTTGCCTTCGGGATGAGCGCGAAGTGCCTTTAATCATATATAGGAGACAAAAAGGTTTTAACTTTTATCTCTCACTCTCTCTCTGCCAGAGACGGAAAATGTCGCCAGGAGAAAAAAAGAATTCGCTGCTCTTGTTTTTATTGGCAAAAAGAATTTCACACAAGAGAAAATGCAGAAGTTACTTCAGCTCTTTTGGAGTGTCTGTACAGCGGACAACCTGAACCCTATAACCCCTTTGACAGCACGCGTGGAACAAGCCGTGTCTTACACCATCATATAAAACAATAATAATCAGTTATGGTACTGAAGGGGATGGAAGTCGGCCCTTACACTGGCCTTCGCAGAGGATTTTCAACGATCGTACTATTAGTCCCATGCTTCATGCGCAGGGAAACGAGTTTGTCTGTTTCTTGCCTGTGTGACGCATTTCGCGGAAACGCACGTTTCAAGTGTCCGTACACCCCATTGGTTGGCGCATGACGCGATTCCTAGGAAATGTTCGACGGTTGGCTCATTGAAAAGCGATGCAGTTCATTAAAATATTACGAACTGCCATTCGAATAGCAGAAGGAAAATGTTTTTCTTGGATTGCTGCCGTTATAATGAGTTTGAGCAGCTCCATCACCATGTTGGAAAAGTAGACTTTTCGCCGGAAACCACCATTATTTCTAGCTTTGTTTGAGTTTACGGGCATCGCATATTCATTTAGTTTTGTGGTTTCGAATTTATTTGGAATTAGTCGCATTATTCCCCTCTGTGGGTATCCTGCAACTCGCCAATGAGGTGTACGTACACTTGAAACCAAACTCGCAGGGGAAAACGAACCAACGAACGCACAAAACAAAAACGTTGCCAATAAGTTTGGCGCCTCTCCGTATATCACCAGATGGAAAAGCGTTTTTCCGCTAATCTTGATTTGCCGACTTGAATGAAGTTGAAACATTTGGGAAAAGCCTCTTCTCCGCATGTTCGCTAATGGGAAAGACGTATAACTTATGCGTACAGGGAGAGTTTTCCTCGTGATCCGCCAGTCTGCTCAGAAGCACAGCACCTGGTACGCCTTAAAAAAGGTTTTTTACTACTCTTCCAGCTGGATTCACTGCGGGTGCAGAGAGGGCCGAAAATGCACAGAGCTCTTTTGAATGCATGCGGCTACTGTGGCCGGCAAAAGCAGCGCAAAGAACCTGCACCAATGTAAAGGAACAAATAAATCGTTTCACCGGCTCACGCATCGCTCAGCAGCAATAGCGAGAGAGAGAGAAAACGATGGGAAGTGCCAAGCAACGCCCGGCTAGCTGCTGCTCCCTCGCCGCTTGCTGCGCCTCTTTGTGTGGAGAGGGAGAGGAACACACAAGTCACCAGAGACAAATCTAAAACTGCCGCATGCGTCTCTCGAACTGAGAGCTAAGAAATTCTCTCAGCTATACAAAACTTCCCTAGAGGCTGTATATACACTCCAAACGCCTCGCACAGCAAGCAGGCGCAAACCGTGTGTTTTGGACGGCACACCGTCGTGCTGCGGTGTACATACACCTCATTTCCCTCCACTGCCTTCTGCGCCGCTTCACAGGGCCAGCACACCTGCGATGGCGTAGGGGTGCTTGGCTGGCTTGCTGCTGCCTGCTGCCTGCGATGCGGTTGAAAGTTGCTCGTCTCTGCAGCCCTCAGCATCCGCGTCTTCGAGTCCAGATTTCTCTCCTCTCCTCTCCTCTCTGCCGCTCTTGTCTCCGGAAGAAATTCAATTTTGTCTTCCGCTAAATTCACTGCTTTTGCGCACACATCCTCAAAACCCTAATGAGCACTCCAAACCCCTGCTGCTGCTGCTG
>JRZD01000037.1:10078-25203 GCA_000826945.1 Eimeria nieschulzi
TCTCATCATCCCCACAAACCCTCTCCTACTCTTACCCAGCTGCCGCCCTCCGACAACCACTAACCACCTCCCACATTAGGCTTACTCAGACTGCAACTGCCACGCACACAAGCCAACCATCAACGCGCAAGCACTCACAGCAAGCATAACCATGCCTCCCAGATTTTTGGTGTCTTCTGGTCTGAGGCCCACATCACACAAGTATTGCCGCAGTCCCTTGCAGTCAGTGTCGAACTTGTACGTCCTGTCGCCAAACCAACTTCCTGTTCTCCTGGCAAATCCTTCAGCCCAGTGTCCTTCCAAAACTGCCCCAACAGACCCCGTCAACTAGCCAGCCCAACTGCCAACTGCGTTATAAGCCACCATCAACTCCAGTCACAAACAGTCTGGCATCTGAAAGCCTACAGATTAAATGCCTCCCATGTTTAAGTGCATTCCCTTTGTATTCCCTTAGCTTGCCTCTCCTGGGCATCTGCTGCTGCTGCCAGGCCTAATGCGGTTGCTGCTGCTGCTGTTGCTACTTGTGTTGCAGGCAGTAGCCGTGTCCGGTCTCCTAAAAGACCCCGCCCGTGTGGGCCTTTTGCAAGGGCCGCCAGGGGTGGGGAAGACAACGACGCTCCTAGGGCTGCTTGCTGCAAAAGGCTGGCTGATGAGAGGCTGCAGCAGCGGTGGCACCACAGCAGCAGAAGAAGGCAGCAAGATTTTTGTTTGCGCTCCTTCAAAAGCGGCAGTATACCAGATAGCCGAGCGCGTCTTGTCAAAGGAACTCGTGAAATCCAGGAGAGGAGACAGGAGACGCCTCTCCTGCTTACCCGCAGAACTTCTAAATATTAAACCCCAAATGCTGGATTGCATCCCCAAAGCTCCATGGCTAAGGGGGCCTGAAAGGGACCCCGGAGGCCGCGTGTCACTTGCTTTTTGTCTCATTCCACCTGCACCTCACGTGCACAGCACGCCAGTCAGGGTTTACGGTTTAGGGTGTGGTTTTGAATGGACTCTCAGCCCATTTGAACGTGTAAGGCCATCCTTCCCATCCACCAGCTTTGACGCTGCCTTCTCGCAGCAGCTGCAGCAGGAGTCAGTAGCAAGGATGGCCTACCAGGAGGAGACAGAACAACTACAGCATTGGCGACAGCAGGTGCAGCAAACGATAATTGCAATCAAAAAACAGATGGAAGGAAGCCTACAGCAGCACGATTCACTGCAGCAGCAAACGTAGCAACAGCTGCAGCTACTGCAGGCCGCCGCACATGTCCTGCGAAAAGAGGGCAATTCAAAAGAAGCAGCAGAGGTTGCAGCAAAAACGGCAGAGGAGATGCAAAAAAGACGCATCTCCCTTTACCAGCTGCTTAAACCGTAAACCCTAAACCCTAAACCCTAAACTTCTAAACCCTAAATTTTTAAACCCTAAACCTTTAATCCTTAAGTCCAAGCCCTGAATCCTGACGTCCTAACGGGAAACCCCGAACGCCAGACGCTAATCCCTAACCCGTAGCAGTTAAGGCGTGAAGAGGTTTAGGGCTATAGTCGAGTGCCCCGATGTGTTGAGGGTCCAGTGGGGTCTGCTAGATGAACGCCCGCTATAAGCTATAGATTTGTACAGCGAAAGGTTGTTACACGCCATAAACGTGTTAAGGGGGTTAGTTTCAAATATACACAGTTTGTGGCATAGGAGTGCTGGTAGCGGGCAAAATCCAGCCGTGTCGACAATAGTGTGGTAAACCACAATCGTCTCATTTGCCAACCGCACGAGCTTCGCCAGGTGGCTAACGCACACTCTTTCCCCAGCATTGAAGACCTTAACAAGGATATCATGCGAACTATGACTGTGGCTCAGACCAGGAGACATCAAGAATCTGAGAGGCATGGTTATGCATGTTGTGTGTGTAGTTTTTATTTTCGACAGCGGTTAATCGTTCCTTTTCGTGGTTGGATTGGGTGCGTGAAGACTGCATGGTGAGTAAGCCGAATGTAGGAGCTGGTTAGTGGTTGTCGGAGGGTGGCAGCTCGGTGAGAGTAGAAGAGGGTTTGGGGGGATGATGAGAGGCGTGTGGCGTATTTAGGTTGATGTGGTTTTGTAGAGTGGAAATGCTGATGACACAATTCGGTATCCCGAGCGTTCTGAGGAGTGGCTTCGATCTGGCAGTCATGGCACGGTACATGGTGGGAAGGATGTGGAGTGTGGTTTGCATCAGGAAGTGCGTTGGGGGCCGTTAAATGGCAGGCGGCAGGCGTGCGGCTGGGCTGGTGGCCAGCTTGTTAGTGATTGGAGTTGTTGGTGGCTTATAATGGAGTTGGCGGTCGGACTGTTTGGCAGAGCCAGTCGCGGCAGTTGTGCGAAACCAGTGGGTTGAACAATTTGCCAGGTGAGCAGGAAGTTCGTTTGGCAACAGGAGGCACAAGTCCAAAACTGGACGCAAGGAACTGCGGCAATGCTTGTGTGACATGTGGCTCAGACCAGGAGACACCAAGAATCTGAGAGGCATGGTTATGCTAGTCATATGTGTTTGTGCGTTGATGGTTGGATTGGGTGCGTGGGGATTGCAGGGTGAGTAAGCCTAATGCGGGAGGTAGTTAGTCGATATGATATCGCTACAGGTGTTCCGTGCCCATTTTGCATTTGGCTGTTTCAATGAAGAAAGCACTGTTGGCTACCTTAGTGGTCTGTAGTCGTACTTCAGCCGCTGAGCTATTGTATAGCAGCTGAGTGACCAACTGAACACGCGAGTGTGAGACACGACCTTGGTCCTTGCGCTGTTATCTCATTTAGTATAACTGAGTCGCAGTTAATTACGCCTATCATAACGACTCAAACAAGCGCGGCGGTGTCCGGCGCTTATGAAGGAATATGCTTTGTAGCGTGCGACTTCTCGTATTGCTAAGACAGTGCGGTTCTGGCTGCTGAATACCCGGCAGCAGAGCGAAACTTCCCTTTTGGACACAAAAGAGCGTATAGTAGCGCCTAACACTGCTAGTGGGAAACATTGTTGGGCAAGGGCATTACACGTTCCTGGCTGCAAAGGCATAGTTGCCGCATCCATTAGTGCCGTAGACCATTTCCTGTTCTTGTGTTTATGGATGCCGCAGAAAGGGGGTTTTGACGCAAGCACATTGGGCAGACAGTTTTATACGGCAAGAGTCTCTGCCGGCTCTTCAAATGCGGAGGGATGGGATTCCGGTTTTTGCGTGCTGCTGAGTTTGTTCGGTATAAGGAGAGAAATCGCGGATAGCCTGTAGCGGACGAAGTATCGGACAGTCAGAGCAGACCAAGGCATAGAAAAGTTTTTGATGTTTGTGTGTGTCGTCATGGGGATTGCTTTATTTGGAGTGGTATTCCGTCCAACTCGGTATTTATCGCATTCCGTTTCAGGGGGATAGTATCCGTCCTCTATTCTGCAACTGCTAGCTGACAATTAAACACCCAAGCATGCAACAGGATCTTGTTCGTTTGCCCGATCTTTTGATTTAGTATGGTGGGTTCAGCAGATTACAACTACGGTATCCACGCAAACAACCACGGCAGTATGGGACATTCGTGGAATGATATGTTCTATAGCGCATGACTTTTGCTCTGGTTGAAGCAAGTGCGTATCTAGCGGATGAGGAGCCGAAGGCTGTTGCAGATAGAGGTAAACGGCGCACTTGCGCGCCCAAGGACAGATGGTAATGCGCAGGTCTGTTGGCGACAATCATTGTTGGCCACAGGCATTGCATATTTCTGGGCGCAAAGGCCTAGTTGCGGCATCCGCTTGTTTTGTAAGGCATTTCCTGTTCGTGTGTTCATGGATGCCGCAAAATGGGTTTAGGGGCAGAATTATGTTGGGCAAGCAGTTATATTCAAGTTTCCACTGTTTGTTCAGATGGAAAGAAACCATCCTGGTTTTGCGCGTTGCTTAACGTTTTCGTTATAACCAAAGCAATCGTGCATTCATTCCAATGAACAAAGCAGCTGGCGGCTAGGGTGAACGCAACGACACCAATGGTTTTGATATGTTTGTGTGTCGTCGTGTCGATTGCTCACTTTTGAGTACCATTTCATCCGAGTGTGTTTCATCTCTTTTCGTTTCAAAGGGACGACATCCACCCTGTATTCTACTAATTCTGACTTACCAGTTAAACACCTGAACATGAGAAGTGGTCTTGTTTGTTGGCCCGATCTTCTGATTTCGTATGGCTGGGTTCCATGAGTTTACGACTATGGTAGCAAAGCGAACAAGCACAGCAGTAGGAGACTCTCGGTTATCAGTTTGGTCCGCAGAGCGCGACATCTGCTCCGGTTCAGCTGGAGCGTGTCTGGCGGATGAATACCCGAAGAAAGGCTGTTGTAGGTAGAAGGAAACGCCGCGCTTCGACGCAAATGACAAATGGTACTAGTGCCGGGCTGTGGCAGGCATTCTTGGTCAAGGGAATTACATATTTGTGGCCGCAAGGCATAGTTGCCGCATCCGTTTGTTTTGTGAGCGATTTCCTGTCCTTTTGTTTATGAATGTCGCCAAATGGGTTTAGTGACGGAATTGTGTTGGGCAAGCATTTACATTTACGTTTCCAACGTCTGTTGAGATGCAGAGACGGTATCCAGGTTTTGTGCGTTTTTTACCGTTTTCGCTATAAGGTGAGCCATCACGCATTGCTTGTAACGGACAAACAAGCGAACTGCTAGGGTGGATGCAAC
Source organism: Eimeria nieschulzi (assembly GCA_000826945.1). Lineage (NCBI taxonomy): Eukaryota > Apicomplexa > Conoidasida > Eucoccidiorida > Eimeriidae > Eimeria > Eimeria nieschulzi. The sequence continues at coordinate 14,751 of JRZD01000037.1, forward strand.
TGCAGTAATGATTTTGATATCTTTGTGTGTATCATGGCGATCGTTGCATTTGGAGTAGGATTCCATTCCACTGGGCTTTGTTGCATTATATTTCAAGAGCATGGTTTCCGTCTTCAAATCTGCAGCTGCTAACTGACCAACCAAACACCCAACCATGAGAGGAGCTCCTGTGTTGGGTCGATTTTCTGATTTAGTATAGCGGGGTTCCAGCAGCTCACAATTGCTGTTTCCATGCAAACACGCACACATTTATAGGGCACTCATTCAACGGTGTGTTCCGCAGAACGCGACTTCTGCTCTGGTTCAGGTGGTGCATGTCTGCCGGATGAGTAGCCGAAGGCTACTGCAGGCAGAGGGTGACACTGCGTTTGGACGCACACGGGTATCGGAGCTCTGAATTCCGTTGTCGGCAATGGTTAGGCTAGAGCATTACACATTTGTGGCCGCAAAGGCATAGTTTCAACATCCGTTTGTTTTGTATGCCTTTTCCTGTTGTTTATGGATGTTGGAAAATGAGTTTGGTGACGCAAGGTTGTTGGGCAGTTGCATTCCGGGAATTCTTTGACGTCCCGTGAGATGAAGATAAACAGCATTCGGGTATCTGCACGTTGGGTGATGTTTTTGGTATAATGAGAACAATCATCCAGTGTTTCTAGCTCAAAAGTGAGTATACGGACAGGCTAGATGGTAGTACGGTATGCTTTTGGTATGCGTGAATGCCATCGTGGCAATTGCTGTATTTGGAATGGTATTCCATCCACCTTAGTTTCATCTCATTTTGTTTCAAAAGGATGGCAGCGGCCCTCTATTCTGCCGCTCCTAATTGACAAATGGAACACCCAACCATGAGAGGGGCTCTTGTATTGGTCCAAGGTTTTGATTTAGTATGGCTGCGCCCCAGCTGTATACAATTGCAGTAGCCACGTAAACAAGCACGGCGGTATACAACACTCATGTTAAGATTTTTTCCGTGGTGCGTGACGTCTGCTCTGGTTCAGTCAGTGCGTGTCTGGCAGTTGAATGCCAAATGGCGGTTTGCTGGTAGAGGGCAACGTCGCTCTTAGATGCACCACGCCAGATGGCAGTTATTCCGTCAGTGGCAGGCATTGTTGTCAAGCCCATGACACATTCGTGCCCGAAAAGGCATAGTTGCGGCATGGCTTTGTTTCATATGCCATTTCCTTTGCTTGTGTTTATGGATGCCACGAAATCAGTTTCGTTAACTAAAAGCATTGGGCAAGCAGTCACAGTCTGAACCATTTTCTGGCGTGTTTGGAAATGCGTAGGGCCAGTCCAGCATTCTAGTGTTTTGCGCGTTGCTAAGCTTTTCTCGGTATAAGGAAAGCAATAACGCATTGCTTATAGCCAGCAAACCAGCGTACAGTAAGAGAAAACGCAAATATAAAAATGTTTTTAAAATGTTTGTGTGTCGTTGTGGCAATTGTTGTATTTGATCTGGGATTGCATCCGGATCGGTTTCACTGCATTCCGTTTCAAAGAGATTGCATCCGTCCCCTAGTCTGCAGCGGCTGATTGACCAACTGGATAACGATACATGAGGTACAGTCTTGTTGGTTTGCGCTATTGTTGATTTAATATTGGTGACATCCAACAGATTACGATAGAGAAGCCACACGAACAAGCACGGCGGTATAGGGAACTCGTGGATTGACATGTTCCGTAGCGCGTGACGCCTCTTCTGGTTCAACTCGTGCGCATCTGACAACTGAATACCAGAAGGCGGTTGCTGGTAGAGGGCACGGTCGCATGTGGATGCACATGGGCAGATGGCAGTGCTGATTTCGTCGGTGGCAGACATTTTTAGCCAAGAGCATTACAGATTCATGCAGAAAAAGATACTTTCAGAACTCCTTTGTTACATATGCCATATCCTTTGCTTGCGTTTATGGATGCCACAAAATGAGTTGGTTAAATAAGAGCATTGTGCAAGCAGTCACATTCCTAGCCGTTCGCTGGCGTTTTTGGAGATGCGTAGGGCCAGTAAGGTATGTGCTTTGCGCGTTGCTAAGCTTTTTCGGTATAACGAAAGCAATAGCACACTGCTTATGGCCAGCGAGTCAGTACACAGTTAGAGTGGACGCAAGCATAGCAACGGTTGTGATATGTTTGTGTGTCGTCATGGCAATTGTTGCATTTGGAGTGGGACTCTATACGGCTTGTTTCTATTGCATTCCGTCTGAAAGAGTTTGTAATCGTCTCCTAATCTTGAGGGGCTGATCGACCAACAGGATAACCAAGTATGAAATGCAATCTCGTAAATTTGCGCTATTTCTGATTTAGTATTGCTTGTTTCAAGTTGTTCAGGACTACAGATGCCATGCCGAGAAGCACGGCGGTCTGCGACCCTAGTCGATCGATCTGTATTTTGTGGCACTTGGCTTTCTGTTGTGGTTCAGCGAGTGCATGTCTGACAGATGGATAATTGAAGGTGGTTGCAAGCAGAGGGCTAAATCGCTTTTCGACCCACACAAACAGATGTTAATGCACGGCTCCGTTACCAGCACTAGTGTCGGCCAAACGCATTACACATTCTCGGCGGAAACGTTACTTGGGGCATTCGTTTGTCCCTCAGGGCCTTCCGCACCGTTGTGTCTACGGATGCCACGAAATGGGTCTGGCGACCTAAGGGCATTCAGGAAAGCAGTTGAATAAAGAAAAGTGCTTTGCCGTCTGTTGCGGTGGTTAGAGACAGCATATGGAGTTTTGTGGGTTGCTCAACGCTTTCGGTATAAAAGGAGCAATAGCGCACTGTTTGCAGCGAACGAACCAGCATACAGCTCGGGTAAACGGAGATACAGTACTGCTCTGGGTATATTTCTGTGTCGTCGTGGCGATTGTTTCATTTGGAGTAGAATTACATGCGACTCTGTTTTATCCCATTTGTTTGGGGGGCACGGAATCCGTCCTGTATTCTGCAGCTGCTGACAAAGCAGATGCGGACCCAACGGTAAGACGCGGTGATGGTCTTTAGGGGGTTTTTGAGTTATTATAGCTAGAACCTCGCAGATTGCAACTACTATGGCTACACCAAAAAGCACGAAGGTCTGCGACATTCGTAGAGCGATCTGTATCCCGTGGCGCGTGATGTCTGTTGTGGTTCACCAAGTGCCTGTCTGGCGGATGAATACCCGATAGGGATTGCAGGCTCGCGGCAAATTCGCTTATGAAAACACAAGAACAGATGACAGTGCCCAGGCTCCGTTGCCTGCAGCATGTTTTGGCAAGAACATCACACTTTCCTGCCGCAAAACCTACTTGCGCCATCCGTTTATCTTGTCGCAGCTTTCACATCGTTGTGTTTATGGATGTCGCGAAATAAGTGTGGTGACTCAAGGACATTGGGAAACCAGTTGAATTGAGGAAAATGCTCTGCCGTCTGTTGGCATGGTTAGAGCCAGCTTCCGGGGTTTGGGGTTTTGCGGGATGCTCAGCGCTTTCGGTATAAGGGGAGCAATCGCGCACTGCTTGTTGCGGACGAACCAGCATACAGCTAGGGTGGATGGAGATATAGTACTGTCTTGGAGATGTTTCTGTGTCGTCATGGCGATTGCTTCATTTGGAGTAGGATTTTGTCCGACTCGGTTCTAGTGCGTTTCAAAGGGATAGCATCCGTCCTCTATTCTGTACCTGATGCCTCTATTATTCAATATTCAGATATGGTCAATAATAATGTTAGTTGGCTTGCGTTCTTGCTCTAGGGCAGCTGGATGCCAGCAGGTTACGACAAACGTATCAATGCGAACAAGTACAGCCGTACACGACATTTGTAAACCGGTCTGGTCCTTAGCGCATGACTTGTATTCCGGACAAGTTTGTGCATCTCTTTCGGTAGCACAGCCAAAGGCGATAGCAGACAGGAGGTAAGGCCGCGCTTGGTTGCACGAGGACAGGCGGTACTGCTGAGTTCCGTAGGTGGCAGGCATTGTTGGCAAACCACTTTCCTGTTGGCAAATGCATAGTTTAGGCAGTTGTTTGTCCCGTAGGCTGTCCGTCTGATTATGAATTGCACGAAATGGGTTTAGTGACGCAAGAATATTGGGCAAGCAGTTATATAAATGGAAATTCTCTGCCTTCTGTTCAGCTGCATGAATACAACATTCGGGGTTTTGTGAGTTGCTGAGCTATTTTGGCGTATGGATAGCAATTGCGCACTGCTTGTAACGGACCAACAAGCGTAGAGCTAAGGTTGACTGAAGCATGTAAATGTTTTGGTCACGTTTCTATGTCGTCACGGCGATTGCTGTATTTGAAGTGGGATTCCAACCGACTTGGGTTTATTGTGTTTCAAAGGGACGGCATCCGTCTTCTATTCTGCAGCTGATGCCTCAGTTATTCAACATCTAGACCTGGTCGATGATTGTGCTAGTTGGCCCAAGTTCTTGATTTAGAGCAGCTGGATGCCAGCAAATTACAAGAATAGCCACGAGAACAAGTACAGCCGTACACGACATTCGTGGACCAAACTGTTCGATAGCGCATAACTTCTATTCCTGACAAGTTCGTGCGTTTTTTGTGGTAGTACAGCCGAAGGCGGTTGCAGGCAGGTGGTAACGTCGCGCTTGGTTGCACAAGAACAGATGGTACTATTGCTGAGTTCCATCGGTGGCAGGCATTGTTGGCCAACTGATTTACACTTTTATGATAACAAAGGCATAGTTTAGGCATCCGTTTGTTCCGTACGCCGTTTCCTGTCCCTCTGATGGTGGATTGCACGAAATGGGTTTAGTGCTGCAAGGGTATTGGGCAAGCAGTTACATTAAGGAAAATTCCCTGCCTTCTGTTCAACTGCGTGAAAACAGCATTCGGGGCTTTGCGGGTTGTTCAGTTCTTCCGGTATACGGAGAGTAACGGGTCACTGTATGCAGCGGACGAACCAGCATATAGCTAGCGTGGACAGAAGTACAGGACTCTTTGTGGCATGTTTCTGCGTCGTCGTGGCGATTGCTGTATTTCGAGTGGGATTTCATTCAACTCTGTTTTATTCCATTCCATTTCAAGGGGATGGCATCCGTCCTCTATTCTGCAGCTGCTGACTGACCATTTGAAAACCTAATAGCAAGCTACGATCCTGTCCGTCGGTCCGATGTTAGGATTTTTTCTAGCTGGGTCTTAGGAGAGGACGATCATGGTGTTCCTGAGAACACGCACTGTGGCATAGGGCACTATTTAAACGCTTTGTGCCGTAGCGCATGTCTTATATTTAAGATCATTTGGTGCGCGTTTGGCGGTTGCACACCCGAAGGCGGGGACAGGTGAGCACCGCACTTGGATGCACAAGGCCAGGTGGTACTAGCGCCGAGCACGGCCGTTGGCAGGCATTACTGGCCGCGGTCATTACACATTCCTAGCCGTAAAGACCTACTTGGATGATGCGTTTGTCTTGTAAGGCATTTTCTGTCCTTGCGTTTTTGGATGCCACGAACTCGGTTTGGTAACTCAAGGGTATTGGGAAAGCAGTTGCATTACGGGAAATTGCCTGCCGTATGTTGATACGCTTAGAAACACCATTCGAAGTTTTACTGGTTCATGTAGCGGTTTGGTATAAGGAGCAATAGCGCGCTGCCTGTAGCGGACAAACCACCGGATGACTAGGTTAAACGCACATCTAGTATTGGTTTGAATATGTGTGTATGCCATCATGGCGATGGTTGTGTTTGGAGTGGAATTACCGCATTCCATTTCAAAAATATGGCATTCGTTCTTTATTCTGCAGCTGCCCGTCGACCAGTCTAGAGACAAGTTGTAAGACGAGATCTTGTTCTCTGCTCCTGATTTTTTTATTTAGTTGCGGAGTCCCAACAGATTACGACTACGGTAGTCACGCCAACAAGCGCCCTGTGTACAACACTGGTGGGACGATATTTTCCGTATTACGTGAACTCTCATCTGATTTAGTTTGTGTGTTTCTGACGGATAAACACTGCGGTTGCAGGGAGAGGGCAACATCGCACTTCGACGCCCAAGGACAGATGCTAGTGCCGAGCTCCGTTGGTGGCGGGAATCCTCTTGGACAAGTGTATTACACATTCTTTGCAGGAAAGGCACACCTGCGGATTGCGCTTGTCCCGTAGGTCTTTTGCTGTCCTTGGGTTTATGGATGGCATGAAATGGGTTTGGTAATGCAAGGGTATTGGGACAGGATTTACGTTCAGGGAAGTTTTCTGCATTCTACCGAGATGTGTATAGACAGCATTCGGGTGAGTAAATGTTTCCTAGCTTTTTAGGTATAAGGAGAGCAATCGTGCACTGCTTGTAGCGGACGTGCCAGCGGGCGGCTAGGGCGAACGTAACTATGGCAATGGTTTTCATATGTTTCTGTGTCGTCATTGGCTGTCTGTTGTGTTTGGTGTTAAGATTCCATCCGACTCGGTTTCACTACGTTCCGTTTCAGAGGGATAGCATCCGTCCTATATCCTCGAGCTGCTGACTGACAAATAAAAAAAAACCGAAAGACGCGAGCTTATTTTTTGCTTCCATATTTAGTGAATCTAAGTCATAAAAGATTATGACTACGGTGTTTTGGCGAACAAGCACGGTATCTACGATACTAGTGGAGGGATCTGCTCCATAAGGCGTGACTTCTGTTCTGTAGCAGGATGTGCGTATTTGGCGGATAAATATTCGAGGAAGATTTCAGGTAGATGGCGATTTTATGTTAGATGCACAAGGACAGTTAACTGTGCTTAGCTGCGTCGGTGGTAGGCATTCCTGACAAAGGGCATTATATCTTTTTGGCCGCACAGGGATACGTAGACATATTTGCGGCATTGGTTTGCTCCTTACGCTATTTGCTGCCTTTGTATGTATGAGTGCGGGGATATGGGTTCGGCAACCCAAGGGTATTGACCAAGCAGTTCTATTCAGGGATTCAGCCATCTTTTAATTTGCATAGAGACCGAATTCAGGTTTTGAGGCGTTTTTCAGCTTGTTAGCAGAGGAATCCAGCATTAGCTTTAGCGAATGAGCCAGCTCACAGCTATGGTTGGCGTATGTCTACTATTGTTGTTGATCTGTTTTAGTTTCGTCAAGGCGAGTGCTTTATTTGGAGTTAGATCCCCGCCAATTCGGTTTTACGGCATTCGTGTTCAAGGGAATGGTGCTAGTCCTCAATTTGTCAGCTGCTGACTTACCAACTGAACAACGAACCACGACACGATCTTGCGGTTTAAAAATGCTTTTGAATTTAGTATCTTTTGTTCTCAATAGATTGCATCTACGGTAGCCACGCGAACAAGAACTCCGTTATACATTCGTGGATTGATCTGTTCCATGGCGCGTGACTTCAGTTTTGGTTCAATAGTGCGCTTCTGGCGGATGATTTGCCGAAGGCGGTTGCAGGGAGATGACAATGTTGCTCTTGGAGGCACGAAGACAGATGGTAGCCCTGAAATTTATTAAAGACAGGCACGCTCTTGGAGAAGCGCTTTGAACATTTTTTGCAGTGCAGGAGTGCTTACGTCATCCTTTGGTCCCGTTAGCCCTTTACGTTTTTTGTGTTTATGGATGCCACGAAATGGTTTTGGTGACCCGAGGGTATTGGACAAGCACTTACACTCAGCTAAGTTTTCTGCTTTCTGTTGAAATGCGTAAATACAGTATTCGAGTTTCTGCGTGTTGCTTCGCGTTTTTTAGTAATGCCGCACTGCTTGTAACGGAGGAACCATCGGACTGCTAGAGTACCGCGAGTCTAATACCGGTTTTACTACGTTATCTGCATTTGGAGTGGGATTCGATTCAAATAGGTTTTGTTGCATTTGTTTTAAGGAAATGGTTTTTGTTCGTTATTCTGCATGCTGTTTGTTGGCCCAAGATTTTTATTTAATGGTGGTTTCCAGCATATTACAACTATGACGTGCACTTTGCACAAACGCGGCGGTATGAGGCACTAATGTAGCCATCTCTTCCGCAGCGGCTGACTTTTTCTCTGGTTCCGATGGTGCGTTTCTGGCAAATGGAAGCTCATGTGCGGTTTCAGCAAGAAGCTATCGTCGCGCGTGGACGCACAGGGACAGCAAGTATTTTTGCCGAGTAACATTGATGGCAAGGATTGTATTGACCAAACGCATTACATATTGCTGACCGCAAAATCCTGCTTGCAAAATTCGTTTGTCCATTACGGCACTTCCTGTCGTTGTACGTATGAACGCGGCGAAAAGGACTTGGTACTGCAAGCTTATTGGGCAAGCAGGTACACTAAGGGAAATTCTTTGGCGTTTGTTAAGATTCTTAAAGGAAGCATTCGTGTTTTGTACGTTGTTTAGTTTTTTCGATATAAGCAACACACTATAGCACTGCTTGCAGCGGACGAACCAGTGGATGGCTGGGGTTGACGCAACTCTAGTAACGTTTTAAATATGTTCGTGTTCCATCCTGGCTATTACTGTATTTAGAGTGGGATTGCATCCTACTCTGCGTTTTTGCATTCCGTTTAAAAGGCGACGGTATCCGTCCTCTATTTCGCAAGAGCTGATTGACCAACTGGACACCTAATCATGAGCCCCAATCTTTGTCTTTAGCCCAATATTTCAAATTTTTCGTGCTAGGGTCCAGCACACTAAGACAGTGGTAGGCCTGCAAACAAGCATGCCGCTCTACGAGATTAGTGGACCAGTTTGTTCCGTAGCGTGTAGCTTCTGTTCTGGTTTAGACAGTGCGTGTCTGGTGAAACAGTACTTGAAGGAGGTTGCAGGCAGAGGACAACGTCGAGCGTGGATGCACAAGGACAGATGGTAGTGCCAAGAGCCTTTGGTGGCAGGCATTGTTGGTCGAGGGCTGTACACATTGGTGACCTTAAAAGGCCCACTTGTGACATCGTCTTCCCCCTATTCGATTTCCTGTCCTTGCGTTTATCGGTAACGTGAAGTAGATTTTGTAACACAAAGTATTATGCAAACATTTAAAATTTGAGAATTTTCCCGGTGTGTTGAAATACGCAGAGAGAGCACTCGTGTTTTCGCCCGGTGTTTAACGTGTTTGGTGTACGGTGAGCAGCGCAGCACTGCGCGGACTGACCAGCGGACGGCTATTGTGGAAACAAGTAAAATTACATGTTTGATATGTTTCTGTATCGCTATAGCGATTGCAGTATTTGGAGTGAGATTCCCTGCTACTAGGCTTTAAGCGCTTCGTTAGAAAGGGATGGTATCCATCTTCTATCCTGCACCTGCTGTCTGACTAATTGAACGCCCAAGCATAACACGCCATCTTGTTCACACGTCCCAGCTTTTATTCAGCATAGCTAGGTCACAGACGATTACGACTATGGTAGCCACACGAACAAGCACGGCGCATACACTCCATGGGTAGGCGTATCGTGCCAATTACGGCTCTGGATTTAAGTGCAGAGCTTTTCTTCATTATGAACTAGCGTGTGCTGCATGATATGTACACAACGCCATATGTAGGAGGTAATCTATGGTCTGGTTCAGTGGGTGCTTGTCTGGCAAATGAAGACCCGAAGGAAGTTGCGGGCAGAGGGCAGCGTCATAGTTGGAAGCACAAGGGCAGATGGTAGTATTGTTTTGCATCAGTGGCATGCATTGTTGGTCAAGGACATTACACATTCGTGACCGCAAATGCCTCCCTACAGCATTCATTTGTCCCCTAGGTTTTTTCGTGTTCTTGTTTGTGCGGAGGCCACGAAATCATTTTGGTATTGGGACTGAATTTGCAAAGAGGTTCATTAAGCGAAGTTCTCAGCCTTGTGTTGAGCTGCGTACGGACAGCATTCGGGTTTGTGCGCGTTGCTTAGGCTTTTCGGTATAAAGAGAGCAATTGTACGATGCTTGTAGCGAACGAACTGGTTCACCGCAAGGGTAAACACAAGCCTAGTAAAACTTTGTATGTGATTCTGTGTCGTCATGGGATTATGTTTGGAGTGAAATGGACTCAGTTTTATCGCATTCCGTCTTTAAAGGGATTGTATCCGCCCCTACTGTGCAGCTTCTGATTGACCAGTTGAACACCCAAACGTAAGATGGCATCTTGTTCGTTGGTCCCAGCTTTTTAATCAGCCTAGCTTGGTCCCAGCATATTAGGACTGATGTAGCAGCATGAACAAGCACAGCGGATGTGCTTCATATTTGGCTACGTGTGTTATGTCTTTTGGGGCACTGGTTTGCAGAGCAGATAATAATTTCTTCAGTACTCACTAGCACTTGGTGCATGTGAGAGCGGTGCGTAAGTAGCGCACGACCTGTGGTCTGTTTCAGAATGTGCGTATCTAGCAGATGAATGGTTGAAGGCGGTTGCAGGCAGAGGGCATTGTTTTGCCTGGGCAAGAACAGATACTAGTGCGGAGTTGCGTAGGCGCTACGCATTGTTGGCCAAGGACATTTTACGTTTGTGGCCTCAAAAGCTTACTTGAGCACGGGTTTGTCCAAGAGGCCGTTTGCTGTCCTTGTTTTATGGATGCGTCGAAATGGGTTTGGCG
>JRZD01000038.1:14776-25058 GCA_000826945.1 Eimeria nieschulzi
ACCGCCTCATGAGTCTTGTGACGTGCCCGCATTTGACTCGAACCAAGAACAGAAGATCAACGTTACTACGAGGGTGCAAAACGCAGTTTTACAAGAGAGAGGACCCAGAGCCACTGCTGTTGAAGTTATTGGGAGCGAGGCTGGATTAAGAGTTGATGAAAAGTTCGTAATACGCATGAAAACACTGAACTGTCAGCCGCTGTAAGTAAGTGAGGGATACTGATAGTAGATGCGATCCCTACTTTTCTGTGGATAGAAAATACATGCACAAAATACGCGTTTATAATTTCCTGAAAGACGTTTGAGAGTCATAACACGAGGCGACACTCAGGTGGCCCATCACACAAGTATTGGTGCATGAAGCTGAAGCGTCCATCTGACGAGGTTACTGTGTTACTATGAGGAGGGCTGCAGCGCTGGTGAAAAACAGTCCTTATTTGGTTCCTTGTTTCCAATCACAGTTATCGCTATTGACAAAGAATGAGGGGATAATGGGTGCTCAAAAAGAGAAGAAGCCAGCAGAGCGACCTGGAGGATCGTTATAGAGCAGGGACAATCTGACTTAGGCAGTTACACTAGTGTGGTTTAGCTGCTGGCAAACGTAGAGAAGTAATAGACTGATGGCGCCTCTTGTAAAATATCATGTTACAAATTTGCCTAGTTACGGCTTTAGGACTACTTGTGTGGCCATGGGGAAACAAATCAATCTGTTAAGAACAGTCTACATACGTCACTGAATGGCCAGAGCATTTTTAAAACAGCCATGTTACACCCTCTTGCGAATCATCCAAGCGTTTTTATAAAAAATCAATTAAACATTATTAATGATAGAATGCTGAAAACTTGAAGAAATGGGCAAATGGGCAAACGCGTTTTCACCGAAAATCCGTAAGGTCCACCCGGGTCTCTATTATCGAGCAACGATAGAGCGATGGTTACCACAACAACCACACTATACGAGACACAGACGTATGACCATCAACTATGCTATTTATTGAAATAGAATGGAACCGGGAAAACGCTCTTCATGTTTGTTGTGGATACCAGAAGAAAAGGGCTGTCGTTTCGGGCACTTTCTATGAAGGAGCCGTCTACAACAACACCCCTGCTGGACAAAGCTGGGGCACCATTGAAAAGGTTCTGAAATGCCCACATCCACAGACGTATGGCATTTTATATTGAAGTTTAGCTTGCAAATCTCACTAATCTACCTCAAGATTAGAGGCTCTATGCAGGGACCGGTACCACAAACCCTCTTGGTCTGACCCGCAGCGGGGGGACTCGGATCGTGTATTCATCAAAGACATCATTCTGCACTAGGCATTAGAACTATGAAGGGAATATACGGGCTTTTATTGGGAGCATATGGACTTGCCGCCACTGGGCGTGGTACCGCAACGACGTTTGCTGTGCTGGGGCAGTCCGCCTACAGCCATGGAGACGCAGACAACCTTGAGTCTCAAAACTCCCTGTCATTGCAACATGCCTCTGTTAGCCGGCAAGGGGTCCTCTCTTCTGGAGTCGTCCATCAAGGTAGCTTTCTACGCTCTCGGGGGGATTCAGAGGCCGTTTGGTATCCCCCACTTTTAGTGACCCAAATGGGATCTCTACTGCAACTCCAGTCCGAAAAAGCCGAAGAAGAGGCAGATGAGGCCGAAGATTTAGAAGGAGGCGGTACATCTACAGCGGAATCCGGTGGGGAGCAGGAGAAACCCACATCGTCCGAAAGCGCAAAGGAGGACGCAAGCGATGGTGAAAAGATTAATGAGACAAGCGCAAAAGATGCAAATGGGGAAGGATCGTCAACGAAAGGGGAAAAATCCAACTCATCGGATACAGAGGCAACAAAAACCGAAGCATCCGATCAAGATGAATCAGACACAAAGCTTGAGACTGCTCCGGAGGGTCACTCAGCCAAAGAAGGGAACAACGAACGGCCCTCACAAAGTCCAGAAAGTGCAAAGCAAAAAGCTGCTCAAACAGTCGACAAAAATGTGACCCTTGCACTTGATTCAGAGGCAGGCAGAGATGCCGATTCTTCGGAGTTTGATGTCCTGTTCAACCGGCTTCGAGTCTTGCTGAAAGCCAGCAGAGGCAAAGATCTTTTTTCAAGGGTGTCAGCCATTATTGATTTACATGGTAACACTCCGGTTTTGGAAGTGACTGAACTGACTAATCTTGATCATACAAGTCACGCATTGCAACATCACTGTTATTATCTTTGCATAGCCTTCAAAACCAGGTTTACTACTGCTCCAAATACCAAAGTGAAGAACCAGTTGCTTGCTGCCTTTTCTGTGCAGAAAAGGCGGAGCAAGCAGAAAAGGAGCTTAGAGAAGAAGCTGCGAAATCGAAAGTAAAGAGCGAAGACACAAGTAAACCAGCCAAGAGTGCCTCTGCTCAGGCGGTAAGACCTCACATTGCTTTTAACAGTTGCTATAATACTCTAAAAGCGAGAACTTCTGGGACACTGGAGTAATATCAATTTGCACGGAAAGAGTTTTGAGGAGCTAAGCTCAACATTGTTGAGAAGACTGTGTTACCCTGGTGTGCCGGATGGTGACGGCGTTGGGCACTATCAGGACCTGCTCATCAGCCAGCAGTTAAGCAACATGTGGGTGCTCCCATTCCATGAAGAAAGCAAGCGTGATACTTGCCTGTCCGGCTTCGAAAAGCTTACACATGAAGTAAGGCACGCTTGAGTCCCTCTGCCCCTCGGATCATGTGTACAAGCTAAGAATATGCTTCCTATGGTAGTTTGTATTATTTATTCTGCCAGTCCTCTCAGCAGCAGAATTGCAATTCGGTTTGTTCTTTTCAGGCAACTATCACATGTAAAGATCCTGAGTGCTTCAAGCTAGAAACCCAAGCAACGCAATGCCCGTATATGCACGTTAAGTCGATCCTTCGCAAAGATGCTTTGGAAAAGCTCCAGGAATCGAGCATCAAAGCAGCAACAGGTAAAACCGTACTTCAAAAAGACCACATGCTTTTGGGCATCGATGGAGTGTGTAAACACGCGGAAAACCTGGGTAAAGAGGTACTCAATATTTTGCAGGTATGTCATACATTAAAGAGATTATCCACGTATGTGTATGCAAGGCAACTGGATGTGCACTCGATCTGTGAATGGAAGGTTGAAAACCATGAAATCGCTATTATTCGTCAAACAGAAAATTGCATTTGCTTCTATTATGGAGCCGCTTTCACCTTGCTTGCCAGTAAGGCACTAGTAGTTCCCGCATGCCTCTGTGCCTCGCAGCGACCAAAGGGCTTGGCCAAGAAGCTCGCTCTCGAACAAACAACAGGCATTAGCGGTAGTCTACCTATCGAGAAACATTATTTGGACCTCATTTGCGATCAGACTAATACTGCAGAATGTGAGCTACTCTCTTGGGCAAGTCACATTTTCCTTTTTCCTCAAGGAATTTTATTTACATCAGCAACATGCTGTGAGATTGGGCTGTTCCGTCCCTTTCTGTTTTAGATCCGGCGTGCAAGACCGTTTACGAGGCCCTTCAGCACTTCAGCAAACCTCAGCCGAGGGTACGCACTGTGAAGTTCTTGCAGTAAACTGTATTTGCATGATACGGTTGCCCAGAAGTTCTAGCAGCAAAAAGTCGGTTTTGCTATCAACCAATAAATAGATACGCTGCTTGCTCTGGTGGTTCCACAGGCCTTGCCAGAGCTGTTGGTGCTGACCGACATTCAAGATTTGCGCAACACATTGGGATTATACAGGATCACTTTTCTCTTTGAAGGGCTTGTGCAGTTCGCTTCCCCGGATGGAACCAAACTTGATGCGTCAAGTCATAAACTCTCTAAAAAGGATGCGGAATTCGTGCACGAGCACAGGCACGATTCCATCACGTCGACTGTGATGCTAAAGAGGATGTGACTGTCCACGGTGCGTGCAGAACATACAGCAGTATTCCATGGGCAGCATTGCATCTTACCGGTGGGAGACCGCAGTGTGAACGTGACCTGTGCCGTGGCTGGCTTCGAGTTCACTGAGCCAAACTGAAACCTACTGAGCAGGCAGTTCATGATATCACAGCTCAAGTCAAAATGGTGGGCTCTCTTTTCGGATTTTACATTGTTTTGAGAAGTATGAATAATACTCTAGTGCAACAACAGCTCTCTTGTATGAGCGCAAGGCCGAAATCTGCAGTACACTGCAGAACTGCTTTCCCATGTTTGTAAATTGTCCACTTGGCTCTTATTCGGCACGTTCCAGGTTTAAACTTCTGGATCTCACATATGTGGATTTGGTGACGAGCAGCACCGATAGGAACTGGTAGGACATTATCTTTGAAAGCACTTTTTATGCAACATCAACCGATGAGCACACTGGGCTTGCCCTACTTTAACTAGACTTACCACGGCCCCGTTGGAAAACCTAGCGCTGCTTTTGTCGACCCGTCCCAGAAGACTATTTTGTCCCTTGCTGGCTCAAATGTTTTTAGTGGCAGCACGCTTTGGCATGCCTTTACAAGTGGCCTGGAAATACTATAACATAGACAATGGAAATGGATATAGCACATGAAGAATAAGGATATATTTAATATGAGCATGAAAGACGCTTGCAGTATATTAGAACTATCTACGCAATTATTAGCAGGAATTTACATCGGCTCAGGGGAAACGCGACTTGACCCGACATGCTCCTGAAAATTATTGCCAAGCACGCGGAAAATTTTGGATTGCGATATGTCCCTAAATAATTGGTCATGCAGACGTAGATAATAACGGACATGCAAACTAGAAATCAAAAATAAAAGCACACCTATGACACGAAAGCAAGCTTGAGTAGCGTATTACACGATTTCCATTTTCCCTGATGAGTTACTTATTCCCGTCAGACCATTAATTAGGAAATTTCGAAGTTATAACAGACAAAAACTGTAATATCGAAAATACGGATTAACATGGTACAAGTAGTATGCTTGAGAGGTGCTCTATCATGAAGCTATACATGATAGGAGAGCTGGCTGCCTCGGTCGGGTAGAGCAAAGTCACATCATTTCAACAAGGGCTGCGACCCCTGTCTGCTAGACTTTCCAACTCCGGAAGCACAAATGCGCCCGCTTTACTCATTAGAGCTGCTTTGGAATTGTCCTCTCGGTGGTTGCATGCCTTTTTCTGCCCCACTTTTCGGTCTTGCATCTGTCCCTCCAACAACCGACGTGCATGGAATGGAGCAGGTTACCCAGCGGAACTACTGTGAGAGCATTTGACCAAAGCACTTTATTTTTGGCGGTCGATTCGTAATAAGCAACGAATTATAGAGGCAGGTCCCTAAAGCGCTCCCATTTTTGTTGGCTTGTGAATAGAAAGGGTTTTCCGCAATTCTTCAAACCGTAAGAACACGTAGGATATGATGACCAACACGTGGTTTGCCAACAGCGCGCAATCCTACAAGCGCAGTATGGCCGCGTCGTACCTCACAAGAACTACCCTCATCGAAAAAAACAAGTAGGCGTACACACGGAAAAGCTAATCGCGGATTTCATACGATTCCACAAAGTCTTCGCTGGTTCATAATGGGTCCCAAAAGCTGTTTATTCTATCTTTGCTATGCCACGCATACGACAATCGCGTGTGACGAGCGGTAAGTTTTACGCGGTAGGGCCTAGGTGGATGTGCGCTGCCGTCGGCCTCTTGAAATTCCGCCACTGTCTTAGCGCGCGCAGTCGTTGTCGCGGGCGTCAGCATTCTCTTCCCAAGGCACAGCCCAAAACCTTTGCAACCACAAAACTATATGGTATAGCAGCTCTCAGCACATCGGTGTCCGGGCAAAGTTGCGCCCCTACGCCTTCTAGAACAGACATGGCGACAACAATCTGCGGAGCACAGCAGAAGCAACAAGAAACGGTTGGGCAGCCAGTTCACCGCCTTATCATGCCAAAAATGATTAGTAACCGTAACACAAAACTGACTCACTGAAACGAAGGACGGGTCGAGTTCCACTGAATACTTTTTGGATAGAGACAGCATGCGCCCCATCAGCGAGGTAAACCGAACCCGACTCAGCTGCAAAGAGTTGCCTTCCTGAGCTAATCAACAAGACACGATTATACAAACAGTCATCTAGTTGCAAACAGACAAAACGGCCTGTGAAAGGAAAAACCCAAGAAGTTACACTTCTGTACTCTAGCCCGTAAAAAGTCGAACCTCAAAGTGATGCTCGTCGATAAGGCTTTGCACCTCAGAGCAGAATTTATCCTCGTCCTTGCAATCGCTCTTGCGAGCCCTCTGGAGCATGGCCATGGCTGAAGGCGTAGCACACACAAGTCGTTCTGCTTGGCATTCCAGCATATCCAATCACTCCTTACCCAGACAAGGCAGCATCACGTAGAATCAATGGAACGCCTTGCCTAAAATGGCTCCTGATAAAAACGCCTGCTGTTTCACAAAAGAAAAAAAAGCGAATGCGCACCTGCGTCCCGTCCGCGCTTCCTCCCTACCGCGTCAAGCAGCGATACAAAGTTTACGCGGTCTGCTGGGCTTAGTGATCCAGCTAACCCGCAGTCCAAAACGACCAGTTCCAACTCCTCTGCAACAAATTCATCAGCAAAAGTTATTCTGTTGAGCCATCGACAAGGTAACACCGCTAGCAAGCAGCAGCATGTTGGGAATGTGTTGATGCAGTTAACTGGTAAGATAACGATATTGGAGTATAAATTGGACACTAATAGTTTGCAGAAACCAATTCTGGCAGCCTGAAAACGTCAAAAGCTTATATAAACACTAAAAGGCTACTGACCGTCGCAGGCTGGAGTGTCTGGAGTCCTACGAGTTGCTGACGTTCCAGAGACAACAGGAAATATGAGCTGTAATGCGCAACATATTGTTCGGGAGGAGACTGCCCTGGATACGCGTTTAAAGCAATTCAGAAGTGTGTAAACCTGTCGGGTAGATTAACTGCGCTAAGGGTCTAGAGGCATCTTGAAGTGCAGCACTGTACCTCCTTGTTGTTCCGGGAAAACCGACACAAAAGGTTTCCGCTGTGCATGTCTCCATGAAAAAAGTTGTCCAGAAAGACCATCTGGAGAAAAGAGTGGAGGCAGATCAACCCGACACTGCTGAAACGCTGAAGTTTTGACGCAGCAAAAGAGCAAGCAACGCAAATGGCCCACCAGGCACGCTGATGCGGTACCCTTGACAATAACTTCTGCAGGATATGCTAGCCATGAGCAATCGACCTAATGTTTTTACCTCTAGTATCTTCTTTGCCGTAGGACTAGGAAATGCTGTTCCATCTTCACACCACGGCTGAATGCAACCCGCATCCTTCGTTGCGGCTGTATGTCTGCCAGTATTCCCCTCACCGAAAGACATGCTGGCAATTTCTTGAAGTTTTTGTCGGGTTTTGAATAGCTGATTGAGCGTGAAGCCTTCCTCTAAAGTCATAACTAGTACTTCGCTGCTGCAAAGCGCCTCAAAGAGGTAAGGAAAGGTAACCTGACGGCGCATTCCAAGTAATTTCAGCGGCAGGGAACCGAGTATGCTCCTGTGCTGTGGCTGAAGGCTTGTATTTCCCGACGAGGCGGCAGATGGATCCCCGTCACTTGTATGCCTGTATCTATTACGCAGCGGTAGTAGGTCATCAGTGACGGAATGTGATGGAAGACCAAAGTTCGCTCGGAAAGTTTTTAGGTGCTTTTCTTCCATAGCGAAATCGAGCTGTTGCCGCATTGCCATTGCAAATTCCTCCACGCTGCGCCAAGAAAGCAGCCCACGAGATGTCGACGCAATCAAATAACCACGTCCAATGAAGAAATTCTAGCAACAGGAAACATCGCTATACTCCAGCAAAATCCATACACAACTGCAGCCATAACGCTTCCTATCAGTACACACAGGAAAGCGTTGCCAAGCTTCAAAACAATTCATATCACTCGCAGCCAATAATAAATTTAAAACCGTCAACTTGCATCTGAAATAAAAGGAAAAGTACACGACCGAAACTATCACTTGGGCACCAGATACGACACCTATGCACAAAATGGCGCAGCTCAAGCTTGCACGTTATAGGCACCACGGCAATTAAAAGGTTTCGGAGGAAATAGATCAAAGCACAGTAAGATATTGTGCGTAAGCTTGTGTCTACAAGACGGCGGCTGGTGAGCGCTATGGCCTCACCTGTTTTTAATAGCAACGAATCCAAGGGGTGGCAGATATTGGAGTATCGAGGCAACAAGAAGCATCATCCGTAGGTCTGCATCACGGAAGGCACCGCATCACACACATCGCAAAGCCATTTAGCAGTGGGGTTTCACAGCTCATTAAAGGCCGGTGCTGCCTGACTGCAAAAAAGGGGAGCGCGCCTCACCGAATTCCATCTCCTCTCGCACCCCTGGCCTCATTATTTTCACTGCAACAGCGACTGGAGGGATCTTGCCTCCGTCTGCTACTGCAGAGACAGAATCAAGCTTCGACGCGTTTCTCCCTAGCATGAACGTATGCTGCAAAAAGCGGCGCCTTGATTCTTCGTCCTTGCCATCCGATAGGAGAAGGTAGGCTCGGTAGACCTGCGCAATACAGCCGCATCCGATCGGCCTGGACGCACAGCAGCAAAGCGCCATGCAGTGCATTGGATTCTCTCACTCGGCACAAATCGATTTTATTTTCATTTGCAGTACATGCTGATTTTGGCGAAGTATGCGCAGTAGCTAACGACAGCTACTGAATGCGCTGCGATTACTGAAAGGTAGCAGCTTACGAGGGATCGAGTATCAGGTGGCGTGAGACATCGTCGCCAAGTTGATTGCGGAGGAGGAGAGCAGCGCGAGGGTAAGAGAACGGACGAACTGCTGTCTGCAGCCTTCACCATGGCAAGCAACATCCGATCGTATGCTAATGCTTAACATGTACTGAAGAGTGGGGCTGCATCATGAAGCCAGGCCTTTTCTAAAACTACAAGTGGAGTTACGTCGAAGTGCCAGCTGGTGTGTTCTTACTTTGCACAGCGCGAGCAGAGAGCTTCGTGGAAGAGGTCGGGCCTCGTGGCAATCCACTGCAAACATCATATACAAAGCCAGAAGTTCGCAGATAAAAAGCGAGACGCCTAAATTGGCAAAGACCCTAAGGTTCCAGTTGGAGTGCCAGGCCAATACAAAACTTTTCTGCCGAATGTTTGAGCAGCGCTTGCAGGGCACGAAATACGTCACCTGCAAGAATTTAACGTATGTTGGACCTGCAGCAGATGCGGCTGCAGTGACAGCAGTAAAAATGATCTCTTCTAGCTCGCCTTGTGCAACTGTTTCCCAATACATCACCCATTGCTTCCCTACGCCTACCAGCTGCAGGCCAGCTGAAAGATACGGCAGTGTAGCAAGCCCAAAACCAGCGGTGGCGGCGGCGAGAGCTAAAGGTACAACAAACAACAGCCTGTGGCAGATAGATGCGAGCGTCTGCAGGAAAATGAGAATCGCCCTAGCTAATGCCATCACCCATCCGGTGGACTGAAAGACCACCTCGGGCTGGCGGCACACGGTATCCGTTGGCAAAAGACTCGGGTGTTCCTGCAGACATTTTAAGCTTGCAGGGCAACTCGAGCCCTTCTCTGGCATTGTCCTCTTTTCTATCTCGCCAGTTCCATGCGCTGCTCGTTGTGTGTTATGTCCACGTCGTCCACAATCGACTTTGGAGGCTTCTTCACCCTCCTCTTTCCCCAGGGTTGCTTCATGGCACTTTGCCTGCCTCTGGCTTGCTGGACCCTGTACCACCACTTTGGCTTGCTCTGAGCCTGATTCATCCTGTTGGGTGCGGCGCTTACGAATATAATAAACTGTATTCGGAAGAATCATGCTCGTCCGCAGTTTCTGGGCAGCGACTAACAAGGCATGAGGCTGTTGGAGAAACCCCCAAAAGTATTTCACGCTGCTAGCATTTCTCCCCAAGCTGCCAGATACCTCGTCGTCTACATCTCCGACGATTCGACGCTGGATGCTTCTCAGGTGCCGCTGCAGAACTTCCGCTGCGTAATCCAGCTGAGCGACGGTATAAAAAAATGATCCCCAATTAATGAACGTCTGAAAAGAACTACTTGCACCCCCAAGGTAACAGCTATCCATAGTGCAATCAGCATTTGAACCTACAGCACTTTGAGTCACCTTTCCTGTGAAATCGTTGCCCTCTAGATGAGTGCCAAGCTCTCCCTCACGCTTCAGTGGAACGAATAAAACAGTGGACAGAGCGATAGCCAAAAGGGGAAGGTGACCAGCACCGCAATGCTGATCGTCCCCTGGATCTCCGGTTTTACAGTCCCCCACTGAGC
>JRZD01000039.1:6024-24680 GCA_000826945.1 Eimeria nieschulzi
ACTCCCCAATCGCCGCTGGAGGGCCAAGACACAAGCCATACAAAGTCTGGCAAGGCGAGTCTCCGCAGCCAGAGTGGCTCCTTGCCGTTGCTGCTGCTGCTGCTGCTGCTATCTTTTGGACTCACTGCTACGGAAATGTCGAAGGGCATCAGGTAGCCCCAGGACTGGCTGTGCGGCACCCACACCAAAAGCGGGGTTTCTATCTTCCCTGGGTTTGCTGCAGTTGCAGCAGCAGCGGCTGCTGCTGTTTTGAAGGGGCCACTGCTGCCGCCGGGGTGACGGCTGGCAGTCAGTGGAGATGTTGCAAAGGATGCTTTCATTAAAATAAAGAGAGAAGCTAGCAGACTGAAAAGCAGAAACGAATCAGCAAGACCGGCGACCCAATTGTTACTAAACTCGATAGTGGGTGCCGACTTCCAGTCTCCCAGCTGCTCGAGAGCTGCTGCCTATTCGCGAAAGCCATCCCCGTCCATTGGTGCATGCAAAAACCCGAGATGGCCGACGTCGACGGCCAACGAAGACGCACCGGAAGTCCCTAGCAGCAGCTGCTGCTGCTGCTGTGGAGTTGAACGAAAGCCGATAAATGCGTTCCAGGCGTCGAATGTCCAACCGCAGCTATGCAGGGAATTGTCTGTTTGTATGTCAGGCTAAGGGGCAAAAACGCAAAAACGCCTTTCCTCTGCCATGTTGTTCTCTGCTGTTGCTGCCGCCGCTGGTGCTGCTGCTCCTGCTACTGCTGCTGCTGCTGTTGCTGTCGCTACTTGTGCTCCTGCTGCCTAACCCACATCGACCTTGCGCAGCACGTGCTGCAGGAGTTGCGGGCTGCTGCACTCATCCAGACCAAACTCAGCAGTTGCATTTGCGGCAGCGTCCCCAGCAGGGGCAGCGTGGAAACCTTTCGCAATCGGCAGAGGTTTGCCTTTCAGCTGGTGAAGCGCTTCTGCTGCGGGGTGCTCCACTGCAAAAAGCAGGAGACCTTTCAGCAAAAACTCTGTCCGTTCCCCGACTGACTCCGTGGCGGCAGCAGCAGCAGATGCTGCTGCTGCCCTATCTTCAGGCGTGCTAACTCCCCCCCTTTGCGTCTACTCTTGCGGCCGCTGCAATAGCGATTTGGGCAAGGAGAGCCGCGTGGAGGTGTTGCCACTGCCAACGATCGGCGGGGGGCGGGCTGGTGTTGCTGCTGCTCCCGCTGCTGCTGCTGCTGCTGCTGCTACTCTTGCTGCTCAAGCAGACGGCGTTAGGAGAGCCTCAGGGCGGTGCAGGCCCACGGAGAGGCGGTAGAGACTTCGAGGGTTTGTGGGGGGAGGCCAACGACGGGCTCAAGGACCAACGCGTCTTCATAGCTAGAAGGAACACTGTAAACCCCTACCGTCTTTGGCAGCAGCATTGCTTGCTGCACCTGCTGCTGCTCTGTCAGGCTGCCGCTGCGTTGAGAGCCGAGGACGCGCGCCAAATCAGAGTGGAGCTGTCTGTACAGTCAAGCAAAGCTCGACATCCGCTCCAGCAGTTGATGGACGCCCACAGAGCACTTAACATGCAAGAGAGGCACAAGAGGAATGCCTTGAAGTCCACCTGGGTCCCCCCAACGCAGATTCTGCTGAAGCGAGACAGTACGGAGCACAGAAAAGCCCCCTAGAGAATGAGCCACCAGTTCGGGGTGCCAAACCGCCTGCCCAGCCCCTCAGGACTTCTTCAGCAGACGCTCCACAGACAGCAGGATAAACTCACCTGAGCGCACAACTCCAGCAGCAGAAACAGCAGCACGAATACGCCACCAGCCACTCAACGGCGAGTATGGGCGCGCTAATTGCCTGCTTGCTATGCGGAAAGCCTCGCCTGTTCTCTCTCTCTGTGTTTTTCTCGTTCTCTCTGTCTATCTCTCAACTGTCTCTGTCTCCATCTGTCTCTAACTCTCTCAACTGTCTCTGTCTCCATCTGTCTCTAACTCTCTCAACTGTCTCTCTATGTATCTTTCTCTGTGTCGCTTTCCGTCTATCTCTCTTTCTGTCTCTCTCTGTTCTCTCTATGGCTCTCTGTCTGTGTCTCCTCTCTGGCTGGGACAGGGCGTCCTCGCAGCAGGTGCAGAAGCGCGTTCTCCTCGCCTGTTGACCGACGAGAGCGGCATGAACTGCCGAGGGTTCTTCGTTGAAGTCGGGAAAGAACGAATACCACTGGCATGGGCCTTGCGTTTGGGGCTGCGCCTCTTCCGGCATAGGGGGCGGCTGCGCCGGGTGTCTGTACAGCTTGCTGCCTCCCCAGCTGCCGCAGACGGCCTCCACTAAAGGAAAAAAGCGGTTCAGGAGCCTCCGTGGCTATGCACCAGCACCAGCAAATGCACACCACCATCCGACGCAGGCGCTGCTGCTGCTGCACTGCTGAAAGGGGCAGCCATCAGCACCTCAACAACTTCTGAGACATCTGCTGCTGCTACATCTGCTGCCGCTACGTCTTCTGCCTGCTAAGTTGTGGTGGCAAGCTTGTTGACGCTGGGGTCGAAAGGCGCGTGTACGCTGAATAGGGACAAGGCAGAGCTGCTCTCGGCGAAGGACAGCGAGCACCAATCGCCAGGAGAGGTTCCACTTGAATCAAGCCGTAGTGCAGATCTGAGACCCCAGACAGACAGCAGACGATATACACAACACACAGAAGCTACTGCCTCACCTGCTCCTGCTGCAGCGGCTGCCCCACAGAAGGGACAGCAAACGACAGCGAAAGACATACACAGAGATAGACATCGAAAGAAGGCAGACAGGGAGGCCCAAAGAGACGAGGCCGGATACATCTGGGGAGAGAGAGAGTTGAGGGGAGAGAGAGACTTGAGGGGAGAGAGAGACAGCAGAGGCAGGAGAATTCGATAAATGAGACACACGGCAAGATACATGAGGATGGAAAAGAAGCTCAGCCTGCAGCTGCGGAGAAGAGACGAAAAGAAGCCTCTGTAGCAGCCAACAAAGAAGACTGAAAGACGTGGGACAGAGGGCGAGAGACTGCGAGAGGCACGCAAAGCAACAACCAGCTTATCTTCCATGAAAAGGGAAACGCCAAAACATGCGGAAAAAAAAGCGTCCCAAGCCCGGGTATCCTTATGAAGCGGCACGATCGCAGTCAGCGCCATCAGCAGAATAGCAGCTTCCGACAAAACAACACAGCAAGCAACAACCAACCCTCTGCGTTTGGTCACGCATCCTGACTCGCCTGGAATCCGAATGCTCTCTGCTCTCCTCTACAAGCCTTGCCGCCGCAGCTGCATACGAGGGAGACAGGCGAATTGGGGAGTCGCTGCTGCTGCTGTCGCAAGAGCATGCTGCTGCTGGTGCTGTCTCTCCCCTAGCCCTGGCCCTAGTAGCCGCCCCAGCAGTGACAACTTAGCAGCTGAAGAGCCCGAGTGGCATTTCTGGGTGCACAGAAACTCATCAGCAGCGAAGAACCTGAGAGCAACAAAGCTCTTCAGCCGTTCCACAGGGGTTAAAGCTTCTGCTTCTTTGTTGCTTCTGCAAATGCTGCTGACAAGTTGCAGAGAGTTGTTGCTACCGTTTGATGCTGTTTAGTGTGTAGGTGTAGGTCAACAGAGTGCACGAAATCCCTGCCGGGCTCTGCAGGTTTGAGTTGGCACAACAGCAGCCATGGGAATTGGAGAATTTCGTCTCAAAGTAAGAAAAACAGAAGACGCAGACATGGCCCTTCAGCTGCTCCCAAATTGCTAGACGGAACAAGCTAGTGGGCTCGATACTCCTAGGTCCCAGAAGCCTTGGCTATGGCTACGGCTGTCCAGCTAATGAAGGAACGCCCATTGAAATACTATCAATTTCAACGTAAATTTGTTTTAATATAGCCAGATTGGGATCTACACCCTTCCCGTCTCGTAACGCCTTCAGGGCCCAGCCGAAGGGCCAGAGTGTGCGGTATGTTAATGCGTATGTTCGGGATTGTGGTGTCTGTCTGTATGTTATTGCGTAGAGTCGTCCTAATTAGTATGCTATGTCATCTGTGAGTGGAACGGTTAAGCCTCTGTTTGTGAAAAGCAACAGGCCACCTCCTTCACTTGTGCGTTGGGATTTATGCTTGCCCAAATTCCAATTGGCCTGCACCTTGGCAGCTCCCCCTTGCCGCTTGCTTGTGCTCAAATCGGCATGGCCTCAGAGAGGAGAGCCTGGGGGCAGACTTCTTCGGGGACTGACTATTCTTAAGTTATTGTTTTGTGTTAGCACGCATGGCCTTGAAGCAGAGGCCTAAGTACAAACGTTAGACTCAGCGTCACCCAGAGGTGACGCCAAGGCTTGCGTACCGTACCTGGCCAGGGTTTAGTGTTTTCTTGCAAACACATATAGGCGAGGAGTGTTGCACTTCATCTTTTGGGGTGTCGGGACGCTGGGCGGCGATGCTTCCAGGGTGGAAAGATGTGCTGGCCTACACAATAAGGGCGCCCGCAGAGTATAACAAGAGACAGAGGGAGGACGGGGAGTTGCCAGTTCTCTTCTAGAAGCGGCGTTAAAGGAAGCAGGGAAGTCTTCATGTTGCCTACGATGATATTGGTAGTTGTAGCTGTGTGTGTGCGTCTCAAGCCGGAAAGGCTCAGTCTTTTTAGTCTGAAATACGCCCACGAACAGCTCTTCCCTGACGGGTAATTGATGAGGAGGAAACGCTGTCTTTTGCGACTTACGCTCTTGCACACTTTGCCTTGAGTGCTTCAAAACAGAAAGTCGGGAAGTTAATGAATCTGACGAGAAGTTTATGCATGCGCCCTTTGGAGTTGTAGTGAGCTCATGTGGTTTTCTTGCCAAAGAAGTATATTGGCCAAAACGGCCGCGTCTGCGGAGCTTCGTAGGTGCCCAGATTTCCTTGTGGTAAACATGCGAAAATAGGCAGCAACATCCCTGCAGCATGGAGAACGGGAGCAACACGACTTGACAGGACGACTTGACCACTAGCATCTTCGAGCCAATCAGGTGCGACCCAGTCGTAAGACAAGCTTGCCTGCTGTTCTTACTGAGGAAGGCCTTCAAGAGTCCGATTCGCTGGTGTGCATCTCACAGAATTACGATCGGTACTTTCAGTCCTTGAGAGGTTAGCAAACCACAGGGAAAACTGCGGGAGCTCGTCCGTCGAGCGTCAATGCATCTAATGAAACATTTGCACGGGGTTAAATGAAATAAATACCTTCCTTTCGTGTGTACCACTGAAGGCCATACTCCATGCCCAAGCCAACTCGACAAGCATGAAACGAACGCGAATTATCCAGCTGCATTAATTCGTTGTCATGGGCAATGCTGCTCTGCCCATGTGCTAAAAGGCTCCACTCGCCGCCGCAATGTACCATCAACTCGATAGGCAATATGCTAAGGCTAAGCCGTCGTGCTGACAGCCAACAGAGCATGTAAGCCACTATTTGCAATACAAACAAGTTCATGCTTGCACTGCAGTTCGTGAAAGGATGTAAGTCAAGCAGTGCCCATAGAGCGGGACATGCCGATGCCACGCATGACGACAGTTGCAAATAAATATGTAAGAGGCCAGCAGTACTACATCAGCAAACTTTACACAAGGTCAGAAATGGGGAGTGCAAACATAACTACGGCGGTTTACCGCTAATCTTCTAGGGCTTCGAGTTCAAAAGTTAGGATTTTAGGATTTACGGTTTACGGTTTAATAGAGAGTTTCTTCTGGCCGTTTCAAGGCAGAGTTGAAACTGCCAGTCTTTGGACAAAGGGGAGTTGACGGTTTAGGCTTTGTGGCTTAGGGTTTCTGGTTTAGGGTTTAGCTTTAGGGTTTGTGGTTGCGTGGGCAGATCAACTGGCTTTCAGCCGAAGCTCATGAGAAGGATCATAAATGCAGGATATGACGGCGAGTACTCAACAACCGAAATACCAAACAGCAATGAAGTATGAACGGTATACGGGGGAGATTTGGGGTTCAAGTACACCCCAAGCCGTTCAGTTGCTGAGGTGTACGTACAACTCAGCAGATGAACGGTTGAGGTGGAATTATATCTGAATGGAAGCTTCCAGAGACTCTTGGAAGTTTTACAATTTTTCCTTTTCGGGCACTCAAGGCATGCGGATCCCACCTTGGAATTCTACAGTTAAACTGCATGTACACCCCAAATTAGGGCGCTGCACAGATGCATCTATATCTGGATATCGAGTTACTGTAGGAAGCTAACTCGTCAGGCAGAAGACGTAAAAACCCAGGGAAACAATACAGGGAGAGGGGAAGGCGTCAAGAGGCAAGAGGCAAATTGGAAAAAAGAACATCCTAACTGAAAAATCCCCGGAACTCTCTGCTTTGTTCCTTAGGGTTGAGGGCTTAGCGTCTTCAGATTTGATTTTCTGAGTCGGTACTCTCCGAGCAGCAACAACACGTGGCAGCTGAACTCTCCTAACACCCCTGCACCTTGCAGGATGGCCATTTCGCATAAGTTTATTTCAATAAATTTATATCGCAGGCCTTTATTTCAGTGAACTTAAGAGAAAAGCAAGAAAAAAGGAAGTGCTCACAGCCCCATCTCGCAGTCCACTGCCCTTTGCCAATAGCTACTCATTAGCTGCTACAGGCTTTTGTGATTTTTGCTACTAGAACACCGCTGGCGGTTTGTCTTATGCCATGAATAAAAAATTAATATTAATATATTTTGGAGCTAGCTTGAAAAGATATGGCAGTATACACGTCGTGTGCACGAACTAGCTACTGTGAAGTCAGCATGTACTAGCGGGTCTCAGGCATGTAGACCATTCGCACTCCAGAGCGACATCAAAAAAGCAACGCGGAAAACTTTGGTGTATACTTTATTCAGCACTGCAGATCTACCCATAGGTACACCCCAACATCGATTCTTAACATAGTGATGGTAGCAGGTCTTGAGCCTTACCAAAAAACAAGCTTACTCAATTTTAAAACCAGGTGGCCCAATTTTCTTTAAAAAGTTGTGTAGGGGCTTGAAGTTGCTTGTTCTCTGGGCAACATTTGCAGCTCCTGCAAACTCGACAGAACCCACTTTTTAATGATGGGCTCCTCACAGCTTGTGTGGGCAAACAGGTGCATCTTGGAACCAGCACAAGCAAAAGGAATGCAGGTGTAATGCAGCCGAGATGGATGCGTGGTACACAACATTCTGCGATTCTGTTTCCCATCGCATTCGCAGCAGCTTTGGCCATTACATACTTGGTACTACAGCGCTTCATAGGCCAGTGACTTTGTAGAACCTGAGAATGAAACCAGACAACTAGTCACACTTTTGATCATATACACTAAGAAATATATCAAGTAATAAATAAACTGCCGAGTAGGCAGAACATCAGTTAACACCGGAGAGCCCTGATCTCATTATCTGGCAACCACTCAACAACTGGGTGTAGGGCACGAAACTCGGGACCTTCGGTGTCCAAATACCCGACATCATTGACAGCTGCAGGTTCGAGAGCGCAACAACGCTAAGGAAACTCCGGCAACTGACTTCGACCTGCACCCGGTAGACACGTCCGTCTCGGCGTGTGCTGTGGTGAACTTCACTACTCTCAAGGCTCAAGCTGAATCAAAGCCCTAAACTGTGCCGTGCTCTATTGGATTACGCTATTATGTTAAAGTCACATTAGCTAAACCAGCACTCAATTAACATCAATAGAACAAAATTGATCTTTGTGAGCGGCTCCCGTAGAGACGTTATTAAGTAACCTCCTTGAAGAGACACCTTTGGGATTTGGGGTCGAGACTTCAGCATAGGGAGCTAAGGCCAAGCTCTTAAGGTCATGGCCTTAAGGCCTAAGACAAGCCCCAAGGCCTTAAGGTCTAGATGAAGGAGCGAGGCCACTTGTGGGATTTGACCTCAGGTGGCCAGAGAGAACTTTCGGACTGGATTTTGAATATAACAGGGTTCTGGTTTCAATCCGAGTATTATTATTATTTATTAAAGGTGTCTTGTGTACGTGTCTTAAGAGATTTCAAGCGTCTTGAACACCTGAAACCCTGTGGATGGGGACTGCTTGGGGTGATGTGGCCAGTAACCTGCTTTTCCCCCTGTCTCCTCTTTTGGAATTCGGCCTTTACTCAAGCCCTCAGTGGCTTAAAGCTTAAGTGCTTCTGTTGACAAGCAAGGGAGTTAGGGTTGAAATTGGGGAAGGATTCACCTCCCAGGGAAGCTGGGTTAAGGTTTCCTCATTTAGAAACGTCTCAATAGCGATGAGAAGGTAGCGCTAAGGTTGGCAAGCAGGGCAGGCCCCAGGATTAAGTAGGCAAGATTTTTGGCTTTATGATGAATGCGTGAAATGGCTTAAAATTAGGGTGAGCGAGCCTTTGGCCCCAAGATGGTAGCCTCATAACGCATAGGGTTGGCGCCGGGTTGGTAGAGAACTCTGGCTCGACGAGTTATGGGCCAATTTGGGAAGACTTTGGGGCTTGTCTTTGGCTTTAACACCTTGACCGTAAGGCCTTGACCTTAATTCCCAATCCCTGAGTCTTTATCCCAAAGTTCCCAAAGTGTCTCTTTTAAGAATTCCACCTAAGAATACCTCTGTGCCTGCCCCGCAAGAACACCAATTTATTTTATATTGATGTTACTTAAGTGTATGCGTTGTTAGCATGACTCCATTTAATTTAACTTAGGCTGAAACCAAACAGAGCAAGACACAGGCTAGAGATTCGACTCAGCCGGAGCCGTCAGTGTATTGAAGTTCACTACACTAGGCAGGGAATTGCCGTTCGGGGCTCGTGCTGGATAAGTGATTGAGGATGTCAACAAAGAGATACGCACTTTCACTCCAGTCGCACAGCGATCCCTCGCAGGTCAGCCTGTGTATATAGCAAGATATAGGGAGGTTTCTCACACCTCGCCTAGCAAGTTGGGAGAAGCGTCCCAGAATTGTCACAGCACACCAATGCACACTGTTGTAATTGCAAGGCAGGCCAACAAAGAAAATTCACGGAGCATTACAATTTAGTTAGTCTACCGAGTTACTGCTTGCATTGTGCACAAACACTCTTAAATCGAAAGGTTCTAGCGGAACGCGACAGGTCTATAAAACAATAACATGGGTCCGTAATCTCAAATGCAGGCACCCTTTCAAGCACACAATCTAAGCGGCTGGGATACAGCTTCTCACAAGCGCAGGCTCAGCCCTTCCACTCATAGATAACTCATGCCATTAACTAGGAAATTCTCACTGATAATCAACAGACAGACACTGCAATATCGAACCGAACGTACAGTAACATGCTACACTATTGCATCATCTGAACTTCCTCTTGTTGTGTAATGATCATTCGTTTTTCTTTTGCGCTATCCCTAATAAGTTATCTTTTATTTCTATCCTTAGTTTGTCTATGTGGCGCAGCGCAATACAAAGTAAGTGTTTGCAGGAAGACACCTTGGGTCTCAAGTACGCCTGATCACTCAATGGCTAGTTAAGATAAAGACAAACAGCTGGCGAGGCAGAGTCTCCATGCACTGAAAGATTTCCTTGGAAGTAACAGGCTGGAGATGTTGAGTTTGAAATTAAGGTTATTTTTCAGCTGCTGCCTCTAACAAGGAGGCAGTGGTTGAACCACCCAAGCGTAGCCTGCATGCCTCCACTTGCCACAACCAAGTTACTATCTGTCTGTCTCACATTTGAGAACAACTTTTAACTTGTTGTCTCGGCTAAAAAGGTTTCCCTGCTATGCTACAAACTTTTTAGTGGGAGCGAAGCCTCATCAACAAAAGGCTTTGAAGATGAAGATTCAATATTTGCTGGCCCCCCTTTTCTGGAGCCCCCGTGTTAATGGGATGGTTGAACAGTTTGTAGTTCTGGAACAAAGTGTTGAGGAACCTTCTGTGACCATTGAAGACATATATTATATCGGCCCCCATGCCGTACCACATATCCGAAGTGCACGCAGAAAAATTGTCCCTTTTCTTGCCCTCCTTGGGGTGGTACTGGCTTTACTATTACACAGAAAGTACAAAGCCAAACAAGTGAGTTTAACTGAGGGTGAAATGCACCTGCTGGGAATTTACCTGTTTGTATGCTCATTTCCATAGGTGCGACAAGACATAGCACAACCTCACGCCGCCGAAAGGTAGGGGTTACGGTGTTTGTAGTTTGAGGTGTTTTGTTACTGTTTGGCTGCCATTGTTGGCGATAGGGGGTTGTACGGCATATTTTTGTGGTAGTGAGTTGACTTGATTGAGGCTGAGGGGAATGCGATGGAGTAAGGCAGTGTGTGTAGTGATGGGTGTTGTGTGGGCAGCTATTTATTACAGGGCCAGTGTGTTATGTAGTCAGGGCGTCGCTTTATTATGGGAATGTTTTACCTTGGAAATTTGGTGCATGACGGCTTCTGTTTGATGATGCCAAAACGGTGGGAGCGTTGGAATAACTTCAGTTAGGCTATTGCTTTCGGGGTGACGGCGCAGAAGGAGAATCGCGTTTCGCGTAGAAAAACCAGTTGTTACGGTTCGTTCGACTTTTTATGCAGAGATGGGAAGAACTTTGACCGCTATCTACAGACACAGCCACGGCCATAGTCGACTGCGGGAAGTCGTTGGTTAATAACCCGTGCAAACTGGAGTAAGTTGGTTTATTGTTCCACTTGGTTGCCTTGTAAGCTAGTGTTTGAATCGGGGAACATTCCAGGCACCTGGAGGCATGTGAATATAGTTTTCCTTCGAAATTCAGAAGGTGTGTTTGATTGTGAGGGCATAGCGTTATTTTGGTGGTGGAGTACTTGAGAACCTTCGTCGGGGCACTGAGTGCTGGAGACCGAAACTGCTTTCTATAGTAGTATGGGTTTTTGTGTTTCGGGAGGGTTGTCGGAATGTTTTATTGTGGTGACTTTCGCGTGGCGGCTTGTGTCCGATGAGGTCGAAACAGTGGGAAGGGTTGAACTGTTTCAGTTAGCCCGTTCAGTCCGGCGGTAGTGGTGCAGAATATGAAGGCATGGTTGGCGTAGAGATGCTGGTTCTTGATGTTCGTGTGGCGTTTCGCGGGGAGATGGGGAAAACGGTAACTGCCGTCTTCAGTCACACCGACGACTGAGGTTGCATGCAGGAAGTGAGTTATTGAGATCATCTGTGCAAACTGGTCTGAGCTGATTTCTTGTTTTTGTTAGCTGCCATTGTCGCTAGTATTATGGGTTCGGCTGCATTCCAAGTGCTTGGATCAATGTGAATGTAGTTTTTCTGCCGACTTCAGGAGGTGCGTTTGCTTCTAAAGTCGCAGTGGGGTTTTGGCGGTGGGATAGTTGATAAGCTGCTTCGGCGCACTGAATGCTGGAGGCGGAAACGGCTTGCTGTAGTAGTACGGATGTTTTTTTGTGTGGGTTTGCCGTTAGAAGTTTTTGTTTTGGTGAATTAGTGCATGACAGCTTTTGTATGATGAGGTCCAAATGATGGGAAGGCTGGAACTACTTCAGTTAAGATATCTATAGAGGCGGTGCCAACACAGAATGCAAAAAGTGGTTGGTGTAGAAATGCTGGTTTTTATTATTTGTGTGATGTTTTGTGAGGAGATAGGAATAATGGCCGCTGCGCTTTGCAGGGACAGCGAGAGCTGGAGTTGACTGGGGGAACTGGTTACTCAGGTAACCTCTTCACACTGATTAATGTTGTTTTATTGTTCTGCTTGGTTGCCATGCACGTTATTGGTATGGATGGTAGGCATGCTAGGCATCTGAATTTATATATGAAGCTAGCGTTTCTGCCGACTTCAGCAGGTGCGTTTGCTACTGAGGGCCTAGCGTTATTCTGGTGATGGGGTACTCGAGGAGCTGTTTCGGGGCATTGGCTGCTGGAGACCGAAATGGCTTGGCGTAGTAGACTAGGTATCTGTGTCTTGTGCTAGGGTTTTGTTGTGCGAATGCCGTAGTTTGGAGGATCGTTGCGTGGCGGTTTATGCGTGATGGGGTTGAAACGCTGGGGATGCTGGAAGCGCCTTATAGTTAAGGTATTGTTTGTGGCGGTGACAGCACAGCATGCGCGGGGGCGGTTGGTGGAGAGGTGCTGGTTGTTATGGTTAGTATGACATTTTGTGAAGATGGGAAGCAGGGTCACTGCCGTGAATAGACACAGCGGCAGTTGTAGTCGAGTGTGGGAAGTGGTTATTGAGCCAACCTGTGGAAAGTGGTGTGCGTTGGTTCATTGTTGTTCTTCGTTCCCATCTACGCTAGTGCCATGGATAGAGTGGCATTTAAGGCACCTGGAGCTATGTGAATGCAGGTTTTCTGGCAACCTCAGGAAGTGTGTTTGCTGCTGGGCACCTAGCGCTATGAAGGGGAAGGTACGTTAGTAGGTCCGTCAGCGCATTGACTCCTGGAGAAGAAAATGGCTTTGCGCAGTAGAGTAGGTGTCTATGTCTGTTTATTGTGTGAGCGCTTTGTTGTATGGATGCTTTGTTTTGGAAGATTGGTGGGTGACGGTTGATGTGTTATGAAGTCGAAACGGTGTGAAGGTTCGAAGCACCTCAGTTAAGCTATTGCTTGCGGCGGTGACGGCACAGAATGAGAATAAGTGGTTAGTGTCGAGATGCTGATTGTTGTGTTTTGTGGAACATCTTGTAAGGAGATGGGAATAACGGTCACTATTATCTAGAGACACAGCGGTAGCCGGAGTTGACTGCGGGAAGTGGATTATTCCGTCCGAACTTGTGCGACCTGGTTTGATGCTCCGTTTGGTTCTTATGTACACTAGTATCATAGATGGCAGACATTCCAGACACTAGGAGCTACTTGAGTGTAGTTTCTTGGCCGCCCTCAGGAAGTGCGTTTGCTGCCGACCATGTAGCCCTATTCTGTTTGGGGGTAGGCTCCCTGAGGAGGTGCTTCGGGGCACTGACTGCCGAAAACGGAAAAGTTGAGGAGGAGTAGTCTTTGAGAATGTTTGTTGTGTACTGTTTTAGTTTGTAGACTGGGTGCGTGGGGCCTTATGTCTGATAGGGCGAAACGGTGGGGAGCCTCGAACCACTTGAGTTAAGCTATTGATGGGGGGTGGCAACACAAAATGGTGGGTGTAGAGATGATGGTTGGTACTTTTTGTATGACGAGTTCTGCTGAGATAAGAAAAAGGGATGCTGCCGTGTAGAGACAAAGCGACAGCTGGAATTGAGTGCGAGAAGTGGGTTACTGAGGTAACCTATGCAAAATGGTGGGACTCGGTTTATTGCCCCGCTTGGTTCTGTTTAGTAGCTTTATCGTATATGGCAGACATTCCAGGCCTTTGGAGCTGCTTGAATGTAGTTTTTCTGCTTATTTCAGAAAGCGCGTGTGCTGCTAAGAGCTTAGCGCCATTCCGGCAGTGGGGTGGTTGAGGAGCTGCTTCGCAGCACTGACTGCTCGTTGTTAAGGCTTGACTGACGTTTTGTGAATCTATTGTGAGATTGTTTTACTTGGCAGAATTGCTGCTAGGGGGCTTGCTTCTAATGAGGTCGAAACGGTGGGGATGTTACTTCAGTTAAGGCAATGATTGCGGCGGTGACAGCACAGAAAGCGTAGGGTTGGCTGGTCTAGAGATGCTGGTTGTTAAGTGTGACGTTTTGTGCGTTGATGGGAAGAAGCCTCATTGCCGTCTACAGACACAGTGACAGCTGGAGTTGAGTGCGGGAAGCGGGTTATTGGGGTAACCCGTGCAAAGTGGTGTGCGTTGATTTATTATTCTGCTTGGTTCCCAAGTACGTTAGTGGCATGTATGGCAGGCATTCTAGGCACCTGAATTTATATGTGAACCTAGCGTTTCTGCCAACTTCAGCAAGTGCGTTTACTACTGAGCCCCTAGCGTTATTCAGGTGATGGGGTACTCGAGGAGCTGTTTCGGGGCTTTGTTTGCTGGAGGCGAAAATGGCTTGGCGTAGTTGACTAGGTATTTGTGTTTTGTGCTAGGGTTTTGTTGTGCGAATGCCGCGTTGCCCTTGGACGGAAAGAGACAGATGGTAGTGCCGAGTTCATGTCGATGGCGGGCATTCTTGACCAAGGCATTGCCCGTGGCTGCCGGGTAGGCTTATTTGTGGCATCCTTTGGTTCCATTTGCCGCTTTGCCTTGTTTATTGATGCTGCGAAACGGGTTTGGCGCCACAAGGGTATTGGACGAACTTGTGCAATCAGAGCTATCCCTAGTTGTCTGTGGAAATGCTTAAAGCTAGCATTCGGGATTTGGGGCATTATGTTGCTTTTTCTATATAAGGAGAGCAATCGCACACAGCTTGTAGCTGACGAACTAGCGGACAGCTGGGACCAAGGCAAGCAGAGTAATGTTTTTGATATGTTTGTGTGTCGATTCGGCTGCTGCTGTATTTGAAGAGTGAGTCCATCCGACTGGGTTTTTCGTATTCCGCTTGGATGGGCTGGTATCTGTGTCGTATTCAGGAGCTGCTGACCGACCGATTTCAAACGCGTGGAGAAGATGCGATCTTGTTTGTTGGCCCGAGGGTTCGATTTAGTATAGCTGGGATTCAGGAGACTATGAGCACGGTAGCCACGCGAACAGGCAGGAAGGTATGGGACATTCGTGGACCGGTGTGTTCTGTAGCGCGTGGTGCCTGTTCTGGTTCAGCCAGTCCGTTTCTGGCGGATGACTAGCCGGCGGGCGGCTAGGGTGGATGCAAGTTCAGTAATATTTTAAATATGTTTCTGTGCCTTCATGGCAACTGCTATATTTGTAGAGTAATTCTATCCTACTCGGTTGCATCGCATTGTGTTTGAATGCCATGGTATTCGTCTCCTATTCTGCAGCTGGTGTTTAAGCGATTGAGCTCCCAAACATGAAAGATGATCTTGGGTTTTAGCCCGCCTTTCTTCAAGTTCGTATAGTTGGGTGCCAGCAGATTAGGACGATAGTAGGCGAACAAGCATAGCCCAGCGCGGTATAGGACACTTGTGGGACGGTATGTTCCTCAGCTCATGGCTTCTGTCTGGTTCAGGAAGTCCGGTTTTGGCGGATGAGTACTCGACCGCGATTGCAGGGAGATGGCAACGTCGCGATTGGAGGCACAAGGGTAGATGCTAATGCCGAGCTTCGTCGATGGCAGGCATTTCTGGCCATGGGCAGCACATATTTTACTTAGGAAAGGCCAATGTCTGGCTTCCGTTGCTCCGTATTCCATTTCCTGCCTGTGATGGATGGACTGGCAGCCAGGTAGGGCGCGCCCAAGCATAGTAGTGTGTTCGACATGCTTGTATGCCGTGATGGTGATTGCTGCATTTCGAGTGGAATTTCTTTAAGCTCGTTTTTATTGCATTTTGTTTGAAGGGAATAATATCCGCTTTTTTGTTCAGTAGATTCTGGTTAATTAATTGAATGCCCAAGCATAAGACGCTATGTTGTTCGTTTGCTTGAGGTGAGAGTGTTTAATTCGGACTTGCAGAGCGCATCTGTTCTTGAGTATACACCAGCATTTACTGCGTGTTGTGGGAACAAAACGATACGTAGCGGTTGACTTTTGTTTTGCTCCAGCCAGTCCGTTTTTAGCGGATGGATATCCGAAGGCGGTTAAGCGCAGACAGCAGTGTCGCGCTTGGGGGCACAAAGATGGATGGTAGTGCCGAGTTACATTGGTGAGAGGCATTGTTGGCCAGGCCATTACACAATTGTGGCTGCCGAGGCCTGCTTGCAGCATCCGTTTGCCGTGTATATTTGGTGTCCTTATGTTTATGAATGTGGGGAAATGGGTTTGGTGGCGCAAGGATATTGGCCAAGCAGTTACATTCAGGGACATTGTTAGCCGTGTCCTGAGATGCGCAGAGACTGTTTTTGGGTTTCTGTGCGCTGCTCAATGTTTGCAGTATAAAACGACACATTAGGAGACGAACCAGCGGACGGTGAGGGTGGATGGAAGTAGCGTAATGGTTTTGATATGTTTCTGTGTCGTGGTGGCTATTGCTGTATTTGGAGGGGGATTGCATCCGACTTGGCTTTATCGCATGCCGCTTCAGGGCGGCAGTTTCTGCCCTTTATTCTGAAGTTGCTGACTGACCCACTGAGCACCCAAGCAAAACAAGTCATCTCGTTCGTTGGTCGATTTTCTTTAGCCATCTCGTTCGTTGGTCGATTTTTTTTAGTATATCTGGGTCCCAGAAGGTTACGACTAGTGTAGCTAGACGAACAAACACAACGAGTACAATACATATTTGGATAGGTGCCTTTTGTCCTGTGCGGCTTTGGTTTGCAGAATATCCATTTTCTTCAGTACGCACCAGTATTTGCTGCACATGAGAGCGGGGAGATAAGTACCGCACATCTTCTGGTTTGATTCAGGTCGTGCGTTTCTGCCGGATGCATAGCCGAAGGCTATTGTGGCCAGAAAGCAAGGGCAACGTTAAATGCACAACGACCGGTGGTAGTCTTTAGTTCCATTTGCGGCAGGCATTGCTGGCGAAGGGCATTACACATCCGTAGTTGCAAAGGTCTACTTGCGGCATCTGTTTGTTCCGTAGGTTATTGCCTGTCCTTTTGTTTGTGGATGCGGAGAAATGGGTTTGGTGGCGCAAGGATATTGGACAAGCAGTTGCATTCAGGGAGATTCTTAGCCGTGTCTTGAGATGCCCAATGACTCCATTCGGTGAGTTGCTCAATGCTTTCAGTGTAGCACGACACATTACGGGAAGAGCCGGTGGACGGCGAGAGTGGATGCAAATAGATAAATGCTTTTTATATGTTTCTGTGTCGTTATGGCAATTGCTGCATGTGGAGAAGGATTCAATCTGACTTGGTTTGATCTCATGGTGCATGAAGGCAATGGTATCCATCGTGTATTCTGCAACTGCTGACGGGCCAATTCAACACCCGGGGAGAACACGCCGCCTTGTTTGTTGGTCTAGATTCTCTGTTCAGCCTAGCTGGGTCCCAGCAGATTACGACTAGAGTAGGGAGCCGAACAAACACAGCGGATGCACTCCATATTTGGAGAGGTGCATTGTGTTTTGTGCAGTTCTAGTTTGCAGAACACCGTTTTTCTTCAGTATGTATCGGCATTTGCTGCGTAAGGGCGGTGCAATATGTAGCGCTTTACACCTTGTCGGGTTCAGGAGGTGCGTATCTTGGGAGTGCATACCGAGCGGAATTGCCCAGATATCGCAAACGTGAATCTGGGCTCACAGGGAAACATAATGGTGTCGAGCTCATTTGTGACAGGCACTGCTGGCAAGGGTCATTACAAATTTGTGGCTGTAAAGGCTTCCCCGTATGTTGTTTCCTGTCCTTGTGTTTGTGAGAGCGGGGAACTGGATTTGGTGACGTAAGAATTTTGGCCAAGCAATTTCATTGCGGGAGATTCTAAGTCATGTCTTGAGATGGGCACAGACCGCATTCGAAATTTTCGTGTTCCTCAGTACTTTCAGCATGAAGCGGCACATTAGCTGACGAACCAACTGACGGTTAGGATGGACGCGAATAGATAAATGGTTTTGGTATGTTTCTGTGCAGTGCTGGCGATAGTATTTAGAGAGGGATTTAATCTGAATTGGTTTTATTGCATGCCGCTTAGGGCGATGGCATCCGTCCTGTATTTTGCAACTGCTCGCTGACCAGTTGAACACCCAAGCATAAGACGTCATCTTGTTCGTTTGTCCGAGGTGAGAATGTTTAAGTTAAAATTGCAAAGTGAATCTGTCCTTGAGTATACACCAGCATGTCTTGCGTGCAATGAAAACAAATCGATACGTAGTGGTCGACATATATTCTGCTCCAGCCAGTCCGTTTCTGGCTGGTGGATATTCGAAGGCAGTTACGGGCAGAATGCAGCGTCGCGTTTCGAGGCACGAGCATGGATGTTAGTGTCGAGCTTTGTCGGTGACAGGCATTGTTGGCCTGGCCATTACAGAGTTGTGGCTTCAGAGGCCTAGTTGCAGCATCTGTATGCCCATATGCTATTGTTGTTTTTGTGTGTATGAATGCGGGGAAATGGGTTTGGTGGCGCAAGGATATTGGCCAAGCAGTTACACTCAGGGACATTCTTAGCCGTATCCTGAGATGCATAGAGACGACTTTTGGACTTTTATGCGTTTGTCAATGTTTTCAGCATAACATGGCGCATTAGCGGACGAAGCAGCGGACTGTAAGGATGGATGGAATAAGCTTAGTGGTTTTGATATGTTTGTGTGTCGTGATTTCGGTTGCTGTATTTCAGGGGAATTCCATCCGTATTGGCTGTCGCATGCCGCTTCATGGCGGAAGTATCCGCCTTTTAGTCTGTTGTTGCTGACTGACCCATTGAATACCCAAGCAAAACAGGCCATCGCGTTTGTTGGTCGAGCTTTTTATTCATCCTAGCGGGGTCCCAGCAGATTACGAATACAGTAGCCATGCGAACAAACACTAGGGCTGCGCTCCTTATTAGGATAGGTGCGTTTTTTCTCGTGCAGCTCTGATTTGCAAAGCATTGCTTGTCTTCAGTACGTATCAGCATTTGCTGCATACAGGAGCAGTGCCTTACGTAGCGCGTGACTTCTGGCCTGGATCAGGCTTTGCGTATCTGACAGATGACTAGCCGAAGGCGGTACCAGAGAGAGGGTCAAATTGAACTTGGATGCACAAAGACACATGGTAGTGTCGAGCTGGCTTTGTGGCAGGTATTATTGGCCAGGGGCACTATATATTTGTGGCTGAAACGGCCTATTAAAGGCATCCGTTTGTTTTGCAGGCTATTTCCTGTTCTTGTATTTACGAGTGTGGAGAAATGAGTTTGGTGGGGTAAGGATATTGA
>JRZD01000040.1:0-24428 GCA_000826945.1 Eimeria nieschulzi
AAACGCACTTCCTGAAATTCCCAAAAAGGTTACATCCACGTAGCTCCAAGTGCGTATAGTGCCTACCGAGCCAATGCACGATCGTAGATGGGAACCAAGCTGAACAAAAAAGGCAATTCACGGGGTAACCACTACTCCCATCTCCGCACAAAACGTCACATCAACCATAACAACAAGCATCTTTACACCAACAACCCCTTTCGAATTCTGTGATGTTACCGCTCCATGAATAGTTTAAATGAAGACGTTCGAGCGTCGCCACCCTTCTGTCATCATCATAGAGAAGCCACCTCGCACCATGTCCCCAAACTAAAGCATTCGCACAACAAACTCGCGAAACAGGCACGCTGACATCTATGGCAGGTCATTTCCGCCTCCAGCAGTAATAAGTGCTCCCAACCAAATCTTTAAGTATCCCACTCCCAAAATAACGCTGCCCCTCCAGAAGCAAACACAGGATTTGACATCGTAAACAAAACTACATTCATATACCTCCAAGCGCCTGGAATTCACCGCGATCGATGACACTAGCGTACGGGGGAACTAAGTGAAACAGTAAAGCAACTTACACCATTTTGTACAGGTTACATCAATACCACTTTCCTTTCAACTCCACTATAGCTGTCAATGTGTCTCTACAGGGCTGTGACCGATCCTTCCATCTCTGCACAAAACGTCACACGAACCTTAACAGTCAGCATCTCCACACCAACCATCGCTTCGCATGCTCTGCCGTCACCGCCCCAATCAATAGCGTAGCTGAAGTTGTTCCAGCCTCCCAACGTTTCACTCGCATCATCCAGACACCAATTCGTCAAACGAAAACATTCCCACAAATCCAAAAAGCAGGCACCCTCAATACTACGGCAAACCATTTCATTCTCTAGCACTCAGTGCCTTCACCCAGCTCTTAAGTACCCCACACCTAAACTAACGCTTAGGCCTTCAGCACCTAACGCATTATCTGAATTCGGCAGCAAAATGCATGCGCAAATCTGCAAGTGCCTGGAATGCCCTCCGATATATGACACTGGTGTACGTGGTAGCCAAGTGGAACAATAAACAGACTCACGCCACTTTGCAGAGGTTACCTCAATAACCCACTTCCTTCACTCAACTCCAACCGTTGCTTTGTGTGTAGATTGTAGTGGCCGTTCTTCCCATCTGCACACAAAGCGTCAGGCGAACCTTAACAACCGGCATCTCAACATGAACCATGCCTTCACATTCTGTCATCCTTGCCGCAAAAAATAGCTTAACTGAAGTTGTTCGAGCCTCCCAACGTTTCGAGCTCATCATAGATAGCCCAAAATGCACCAATTCTTCAGAGTTAAATGTTCGCACGAAAAACGGAAAAAGAAGACAAGCCGACTGCTTCGGCATGCCGTTTCGGGCTCCCGCACCCAGCGCAGCGAAGCATCTACTGATGAAACCCACCACAAAAATAACGCTACGAGCAAACGTACTTCCTGACATCGCCAGAAAACTATATTCACATATCTCCAAGTCCTTGGAATACTTCCTAATCTATGAAACTACCTTACGAAGGAACCAAGCGGAACAATAAACCAACTCACAATACTTTGCACAGGTTACCTCGATGACCCACTTTACCACTCAACTCCGGCTGTCGTGTGTCTGTATATGGCATTGACTGTTCTTCCCAACATAGCACAACATTTCACATAAACCATAGCAACCAGCATATCTATACCAACCCTCCCTTCGCATTCTATGCCGTCACCCTTACAACAAATAGCTTAACTTAAGTTGTTCAAGCTTGCCCAACGTTTTGACATTATCAGATATAAGCCAACACACAACAATTCTCCAAACTAAAACAGTTTTACAAGATATCCACAAAACAGACACCTCGACTACTACGGCAAGCCACTAACTTGGCTAGCACTAAATAGCCCGAAGCAGCTCTTCACGTACCGCACTCCAAAAATAACTACGCCTTTAGCAACAAACGCACGTGCTGATGCCGGCAGAAAAACTGCAGTTACATAGCTTCAAGTGTGTGGAATGCCTTCCGATCCATGCCATTGGCGTAGATGGGAACCAAGAACAACAATAAATCGTTTTATACCAGTTAGTACAGGCTGCCTCAGTAGCCCACCACCCCCACTTTACTCCATTGATCGCTGGGTTTGTGCACGGCAGTGACTGCTTTTCCCATCTCTGCATAACACGTCCCACCAACCATAGCAAGCAACGTCTCTAGACCAACCACCCCTTCGCATTCTGTACCCTCCCCGCCGCAATAAACATTTTAACTAAACCCGTTCGACCCTCCCACCGTTTTGACCTCATTAGACATACGTTGTCGTGCACCAATTCTCCGAACTAAAACAATCCCGCAAAAAACTCAAAAAAGAGACATCCCAACATTTTCGTCAATCCATTAACGTGCCTAGCATCAAATGGCCCAAAGCAGCTCCTCAAGTACTACACCCAAAAAATAACTCTAGGCCTTCAGCATCAAACGCACGTTCTGACGCCGACAGAAACACTGCAGTCAAATAGGTCCAAGTTCCTGGAATGTCCCGCTATGCACGAAGCTAGCCAATGGGGCAATCTTGTGGGACAGTGAAAAAAGTCACAAGTTAGCTCAAAAACCCACTTGCCCTCCACACTTCAGCTGACGCTGTGTCTCTAAGCGGCAATGACCCTTCTTCCCATATCTACGTAAAACGGCGCACAAAGCTTAACAACCAGCATCTCTACACCAACCAGCCCTTCGGATTCTGTGCGGCAACCGCCGTAGTAAATGAGTTAACTGACATCATTCAACCTTCCCACAGTTTCGAGCTTACCACACATATGCCAAAACGCACCAAGTTCTTTAAACTGGAACATCCTCACGACATACCACAAAAAGTTCACTCCAACTACAATAATAATCCATTTTCGTCTCTAGCACTCGGTGACCCGAGGCGACCCCTCAAGTACCCCACCCCCAAAATAACGCTAGGCCTTCAGCAGCAAGCGCACGAACTGAAATCAACAAAGCACCTATATTCATATGGCTGCAAGTGCCTGGAATGCCCCCAGATATGTACCAACAGCGTACACAGGAACCAGCCGGGAAAAAAAACTAACTGACACCACTTTGCACAGGTCGCCTCAATAACCCACCTCTCGCACTCAAATCCAGCTATCGCTGTATTCGTAGAGGGCAGTGACCGTTCTCGGAATCTCTTTACACAATGTCACACATACCTTAACAAGCAGCATCTCTACAACAACTCTCCCTTCGCATTTTGTGCCGTCATCGCCACAATGAATACCCCAACTAAAGTCGCTCGAGCCTTGCAAACATTTCGACCTCAAAAAGCATATGCCAACACAAACCAATTCTCCAAATTAAAACAATCCCACGACAAACCCACTCACTCCAACTACAATAATAAGTCCTTTCCGTCAGCACCAAGCGGTGCCCAAAGCAACTCTTCAAGTACCCCACCCCCAAAAATAACGCTACGCCTTCAGCAGCAAACGCACGAACTGACGGCCACAGGAGAAATGCATTCACAAAGCTCAAAATTCCCGGAATGCCCTCCGATCCATGTCACTAGCATACAGGAACCAAGGTAAACAATTAAGCAACATACAAACGTGTGCACAGGTTACCTCAATAATCACTTATCCCCTGCAACTCCTGCTGTCGCTATGGATGGACACGGCAGTGACTGTTCTCTCCCATCTACGCCCAAAATGTCACACACGCCTCAACAACGAACATCTCTAAACGAACCACGCCTTCGCATTCTCTACATTCAACGCTGCAATCAACAGCTTAAAGGAAGTAATTTGAGCCTCCTCACCGTTTCGACCTCATCGCACATATGTAACACGCACCAATTGTCCAAACTCAAAACTTCTCCCAACAAACTCACGAAACAGACTTCCCCACCACTACGGCAAGCCACTGCCATCTCCAGCACTCAGTGCCCCGAAGCAGTTCCTCAAGTGCCCCATCCCCTTAATAACGCCAGGCCTTCAGAATCGCACCCACTTTCTGAATTCGTCAGAACTGCTTCCTTATATCTCCAAGTTCCTGGAATTCCTCCCAACTCATGACACTATCGTATGGAAGAACCAGGAAGAAGAATGAAGCAACATTCACAAGTTTGCACAGGTTATCTCAATAGCCCACATTTGCCACTCAGCTCCAGCTGTCCCTCTGCGTGTAGATGGTCGTGACTGTTCTTCCCATTTCTCTAAAAAACGTCACACGAACCTCAACAACAAGCATCTCTACACAAGCCATGCCTGCGCAATCTCCGCCGTCACCATCGCAATGAATGGCTTGAGCAAAGTGATTCGAGCCTCCCCACCGTTTCGACCTCATCACAATTAAGGTGACACACAAAAATTGTCCAAGCTTGAACATTCTCACAACAAACCCAAAAACTAGACATGCTCACGGCTACGGCAAGGCGTTTCCGTCTCCAGCACTCAATGCCCCCAAGCATCTCCTCAAGTAGCCCAACCACAAAATAATTCTAGGCCTTGAGTCACACCCACTTTCTGAATTCGGCAGAAAAAAAAGTACACCCGCATACTTCCAAGTGCCTCGAAAGCCTCCCAATCCAGGGCACTAGCATAGATAGCAACGAATCGGAGCAGTCAACCAGCTTACACCACGCTGCGCAGTTTACCTCAAAAACCCACCTTCCCACTTAACTCCAGCTGTCGCTGTATCTGTAAACGGCCGTGACTCTTCTTCCCATCTGCGCACAAAGTTTGATAGCGCCATAGCAACTAACATATCTATTCCAACCAAGCCTTAGCTTTGTGTGCCGTCACCGCAGCAATCAACAGCTTAACTGAAGTCGTTCGTGCCTCGATACCACTTCGCCCCCAACAGATATAAGCCGCCACGCACCAATTTTCCAAGCCAAAATACTCCCACAACAGGCCCATGAAATAGACACCTGCACTCCTACAGCAAGCCATTTCCGTCTCCAGCACTCCGTGTCCCGAAGCAGCTCCTCACGTATCCTCCTCCCTAAAAT
Organism: Eimeria nieschulzi; assembly: GCA_000826945.1. Lineage (NCBI taxonomy): Eukaryota > Apicomplexa > Conoidasida > Eucoccidiorida > Eimeriidae > Eimeria > Eimeria nieschulzi. Next base: position 5,025 of record JRZD01000040.1, read on the forward strand.
AACGCTACGCTAGTCCTTCCTCAGCAAACGCACGAACTGACGTCCATAGAAAAGTACATTCATCTAGTTTCAAGTGCTTGGAATGTCCCTCGATTCATGACAGCGTACGGAGCAACCAATCTGCACAATAATCCAACTCACACAGTTTGCACAGGTTACCTTAATAATCCGCCCCGCGCATTCAACCCAAGCTGTCGATGTGTCGGTACGCAACAGTAACTGTTCTTCCGATCTCTGCACAAAACCGAAAACCAACCTTATCATGCAGCATCTCGACGCCGCCCACGCCTTCGCATTCTGTGCAGTCACCGCCGCGATGAATAGCTTAACTAAAGTTGTTCAGTGCTCCCATCATTTCGGTCTCGTCACACATAAGCCAACACGCACCAAGTGTCGAAACTAAAACATTCTCACAACAAACCCACCCCTACTTTTGCGGCACGCCATTTTTCTCTCCAGCCCTCAGTGCCCCTAAGCAGCTTTTCAAGTACCCCATCCGAAAAATAACGCTAGGCCTTCAGCAGCAAACGCACGAGCTGGCGTCGGCATAAAAGCATATTGCCGCAGGTCCAAGTGCTTGGAATGTCCCCGATTCATGACACTAGCATATGGGAGATCCCAGAAAAACAATAAACCAACTCACACCACTTTGCACAGGCTATGTCAAAGCCCCACTCCCGGTATTCAACACCACGTCGTTGTCTCTGTACACAGCAATGACGGTTCTTCCCATTTGTGCACAAAGCCCGCATCAGCCATAACAACCAGAATCTATCTACAACACCCAGCCCCTCGCATTCTCTGCCATCACGGCCGCAATCAATAGCTTAAATGACGTCTTTCGAGCTTCCCCACCGTTTCGACCTCATCATACATAAGCCGCTAAGCATCTATTCTCGAACCCACACCAGCCCCACAACGCAGCCCCCAAACAAACAGCCCGACTACTACGGCAAGCCTTTTCTGTCTCAAGCAGTCAGTGCCCCCAAGCAGGTCATCACTTATCTTACCCGCAAAAAAACGGTACGTTTTTATCATCAAACGCACGAACTTACGTCGTCAGAAAACTACATTCACACAGTTCCATGTGCCTGGAATGCCTCCGATCCATGAAACCAGCGTACAGAGGATCCAAGATAACCAATAAACCAACTCACACTAGTTTGTGAAGGTTACCTCAATACTCATCTCCTCGAATTCAACCCCTGTTGTTGCTATTTCTGCACATGACAGTTCGTGCTCTCCCCATATCTGCAAGAAACGTCACTCGAAACTTAACAAACAGTATCTCCGCACTAACCTCTCCGTTTCATTCGGTGCAATCAACCTCAATCAATTGATTAACTGACGTCGCTTGATCCTCAACAGTGTTTCCATCTAATCACAAATAATCCGGTTTGCACCAATGCTCCAAACTAAAACATTCCTACAACAAATCCAGAACACAAACCCAGAAAACAGACGCCCACACCACTATGATAAGCCATTAACATCTCCAACATCCAGCCCCCTGAAGCAGCTCCTCACATATCCTACCCGAAAAATAACTCTAGGTCTTCACAAGCAAACGCACTTCCTGAAGTCCACAGGAAAACTTTATTCACATAGATCAAATGACTGGAATACCCGTGATCCATGACAGCAGCGTACGGAGGATCGAAGTGGAACAATAGACCAACTCACCCCAGTTCGCACAGGTTACCTCAATAACCCACTTCCCACACTGAATACCAGCTGTCGCTGTTTATGTACACAGCAGTGACCGTTCTTCTTATCAAAGAAACGTTTCCCACGAACCACAGCAACCAACATCTCTACACTAATCAAACTTTCGAATTCTGTGCCACCACCACCGCAATGAAAAGCTTAAATGAAGTTGTTTGAATCTGTTCGGTGTTTCACCCTCGACACACTTACGCGAACGCGCATCAGATCTCCAAACAAAAATATTCTAACAACAAACCCACAAAGCATCGAAAAAGGCTACTACATCAAGCCATTTCCGTTTCCAGCAGTCAGGGCTTCGAAGCAGTTTGTCAAGTACCCCACCCTCAAAAATAGCCCTACTCCTTTATCAACGAACGCACGAACTAAATTCCGCACGAAAACTACATTCTTAGCTTCAATGACGTAGATTGCCACCGATTCATGATACTAGAGTACGGGGGAACCAGGATGAACAATAAACCAATTCATGTCTTCAAAGTTTACATCTATAACATACTTTTCCCACTCTATGTAAACGGCAGTGACCCCTCTTCCCAAATCCGTACATAATGTCACGCGAACCCATACAGTCAACCTTCCTATGCGCACAACCACTTCTCATTTTGTATCGGCACGGCTGCAATCGACAGCTTATTGAAGCCGTTCGAGCCTCCCCACCGTTTCGACCTCATCATACATAAGGCAATACACACCTATTTTCCAGTCGAAAACTTTCCCGCAACTGAAAATACAGGCATACTGAATGCTACGGCAAGCCGTTTCCTGCTCTAACACTCAGTGCGCCGAAGCACCTCTTCAAGCACCCACCCCCCAAAAAACGGTAGGCTCTTTGCAGCAAAACACACTTTCTAGAGTCGGCAGAAAAACTAAATTCGCATAGCTCCAACTGCCTGGAATGCTCTGCAATTCGTGATACTAGAGTACGGGGGAACCAAGCGAAACAATAAACCAACTCATCATTTTGTACATGTTACCTCCATAACCCACGCCACCCACTCAACTCCAGCTGTCGCTGTGTCTGTAGTCCTCATTGACCGTTTTTCCCATCTCTGCAGAAAACGTCACACCAACCATAACAACCAGAATCTCCACAATAACCATTCTTTCGCATTCTGTCCCGTAACCACCGCAATGAGCCTGAAATGGTTCGAACCTCGCCACCGTTTTGACCCCATCACACACAAGCCAACACGCAACAATTCTTTAAACAAAATCAATCCCATAACAAGCATACACCCTGACTGCTACGGCAAGCCATTTCCGTCTCCAATAGTCAGAGTCCCGAAGTATTTCCTCAAGAACCCCACCCCCAAAATAACGCTAGGCCTTCAGCAGCAAGCGTACTAGCTGACCTCAGAAGAGAAACTACACTCACAGTTACAACTGCCTGGAGGGCCCCCCGACCCACGACAATAGCGTCTCGAGTAACCAGGCTGAACAATGAAGCAGCATACACAATTTTGCACAAGTTACCTCAATAACCTACTTCTCCTATCCAACTCCAGCGACCACCGTGTCTGCCCAGGGCAGTGACTATTCTACGCATCTCTTCACAAAACGTCACACGAATTTCAACAACCAGTATACCTACAAAGTAACTCCGCGTTCTCTGCTGTTACCATCGTAATCAATAGCATAAGGAAAGTCGTTCAGGCCTCCCCATTGTTCTGACATTATTACACATAAGCTAAAACACACCAGTTCTTCGAGTTAAAACGTTGCCACAACCAACCCACAAAACAGGCAAAACGACTCTTACGGCAGGCTAGTTCCGTTTCCACCACGCAGCGCCCCGAAGCAGCTCCCCAAGTTCCTCATCTTCAAAACTAATGCTAGGCCTTCAGCAAACTTACGTCCTGACGTGGGCAGGAAAACTACATTCACATACCTCAAAGTGCCTGAAATGCTCCCCAATCCATGACACCAGCGTACACAGGAACCAAGTGGAACGATAAACCATTTCACACCAGTTTGCACAGGGTAGATCAATAGTCACTTCCCCCACATTTCGCGCCAGCTGTCGCGGAGTCTGCATACGGCAATTACCAGTCTGTCCATGTCCACAAACGTCCCATGAACCTTAACAGCCAGCGTCAGTACGCCAACCATCCCTTCAGATTCTGTGCCGTCACCGCCGCAACGAAAAGCTTAACTGAAGTCGCTCGACCCCTTTACTATTTCGACGTTATTACACATCAGCCGCCAAACAGCAACTCTTCAAACTCAAACACATCCGCTGCTAATCCGCGAAACAGACACTCTGAACACTACGGCAAGCCAGTTGTGTCTCCAGCACTTAGTGCCCCGGAGCAGCTCCTCAAGTACCCTACTCCCAAAATAACTCTAGGCCCTGAACAGCAAACGCACTTCCTGATGCCGTAAAGAAAACCACATTTACATAGCTCCAGTGCCTAGGAAAACTCCGTATCCCTGACATTGGCGTATATGGGAACTAATCGGAACAACAAACTAACTCACACCAGTTTGCATAGGCTAGAGCCTCAGCAACTCACTTTCCCCACTCAACTTCAACCGTCGCTGTGTCCGTAAATGGGAGTTACTGTTATTCCCATCTCCGCACAAAACGTCACACGGGTCGTAACAACCAGCTTCTCTACACCAACCAACCCTTCGAATTATGTACCGTCACTGCCACAATCAATAGCTCACCTGAAATCTTCCCAGCATCCCAACTGTTCTAACCTCATCACCCATAAGCCAGCATGCACCAATTCTTTAAACGAAAACATTCCCACAACAAAACCCACAAAACATACACCCTGACTCCTAAGACAAGCCAGTTCCGTTTCCAGCAATCAGTGGCCCAAAGCACCTCCTCAAGAACCCCACCCCCAAAATAACTCTAGGCTTTTAGCAGCAAACGCACCTCCTGGCGTTAAGAGGAGAAACTACTTATATAGTCACAAGTGCTTGGAACGTCCCCAAAACGATGACAGTAGTGTCTCGAGTAACCAGGCTGAACAGTGAGACAACATATGCAAGTTTAGTTTCCAAAGGTTTCCTTAATAACCCTCTTTTCCCACTCACCCATGGCTGCCACTGTGTCTGTACACAGCAGTGACCGTTCTACGCATCCATTCATACAACTTCACACCAGCCTCAACAACCAGCATCCCAACACCAATTACTCCTTCGTATTCTGTGCCGTCAGCACCGTAATCAATACTTTAACTGAAGTTGTTCCGCCCTCCCCACGGCTTTGGTCTCATCGCACATAAGCCGCCACCCACCAATTCTCCCAACTAAAACATTCAGGCACCAAACCCACCCCGATTACCCCACGTCCGTCTCCAGCACTCAGTGCCCCCAAGAAGCTCCTCAAGTAGTCCATCTCCAAAAGCACTCTAGGCCATCAGCAGCAAACTCACGAACTGATGTCGGCAGAAAAGCTACATTCATACAGTTCCAAGTGCCTAGGAGGCCCCCCGAATAATCCAATTAGCGTACATAACAGCCAAGCCGAAAATTCAAGCAACTTACACCAGTGTGCACAGGCTACCTCAATAAACCACTACCCCCATTCAGCTCCTGTCGCTGTATCTGTACACGGCAATGACCAATCTTCCAATCTTTGCGTAAAACGTCACACAAACCTTAACAGCCACCATCTCTACTTCAACCATGCAACCACGTCTTCGCATTCTGTGCCGTCACCGCCGCAATCAATAAGTGAAGTCGTTCGAACCTCCCCATCGTTTTGACTTCACCACACAAACACCAGCAAGCACCAATTCTCCAAACTAAAACATCCCAAAACCAAAACCAGAAACCAGACATCCAGACTACTATGGCACGCCATTTCGGTTTCCAGCACTCAGTGCCCCGAAGCAGCTCCTCAAGAACCCTATTGCCAAAATAATGCTAGGTTTTCAGAAGCAAACGCACGAACTAAAATCGAATGAGAAACTACACTCATACAGCTCCAAGAGGTGGAAGGCCTCCGGATCCATGTCATTAGCGTACAGGAACCAAGCAGAACAATAAACCAACTCGCACGACTTTGCACAGGTTATCGCAATAATCCACCTCTTGCACTCAACTCCAGCTTGAGCTGCGCCTGCAACCGGCAGTAACCATCCCATTTTCACACGAAATGTCACATGAGGCGTAACAATCAACATCTATACACGAACCAGGTCCTAGTACTCCGTGCCATATATAGCCTAGCTGAAGTCGTTCGACTCTTCCCAGCGTTCCGACCTCATTACACATAAGCCAACAAGCACCAACTCTCCAAACTAAAACCCTTACAACAAACCCACAAACCAGACAGCCCGCCTGCTAGGGCAAGCCATTTCCGTGTTCAGCACTCAGTGCCCCGAAGCAGCTGCTAAAGTATCCCACCCCCAAATAACGTTAGGCCTTCAGCAGCAAACTCACGAACTGAAGTCGGCAAAAAACCCACAGGCACAAAGAACCACTTGACAAAATGTCCCTCGATCCAATACACAAATGTAAACGGAAACCAAGCGAAACAATAAACCAAGTTACACCAGTTTGCACAGCCTACCTCAATAACCCACTTCTCCCACTCGATTCCAGCTGTCGCTGTGTATCTACACGGCAGTGACAATTCTTCCTATCTCTGCACTAAACGCCACAAGCACCCTAACAACCATCATATCTACACCAGTCCCCCTTCGCATTCTATACCGTCATCGCCGCAATCAATAGCGTAGCTGAAGTCGTTCGAGCCTCCCCACGGTTTTGATCTCATCAGACATAAGCTAACATACACCAAATCTCTAAACCAAAACATTGCCACAGCAAACCCACAATACATACCCCCCGACTACTACAGCAAGTCATTTCCTTCAACACCAGTTAGTGCCCCGAAACAGCTGCTAAAATACCCCATCACTAAAATAGCGCCAGGCCTTCAGCAGCAAACGCACTTCCTGAAGTCCCCCCCAAAACTGCATTCACACAGTTCTAAGTTCATCCAATGCCCCCTACCCATGACACTGCCGTAGGTATGACCCAAACGGAACAATACACCACAACGCACACCACTTTGCACATGTTACCTCAATAAACCACTTCTGCCATTTGACTCCAGCTATTGCTGTGTCCATACACGGAAATAAGCGTTCTTTCTATCTTTTCACAAAACGTCACACGAGCCATAAGAACTAGCGACGGTACACCAACCAGCCCTTCGTACTGTGTGCCATCACCGCCGCATTCAAGAGTTTAACTAGTCATTCGAGTCTCCCCACCGTTTTTATCCCCACCAGATAAGCCAACAAGTGCCTATTCCCCAAGCTTAAAAACTCTCACGCTGGCTCTACAGAAGGCACCCGACTATTACGGCAAGCCAGTTCCGTCTCCAGTACTTCGTGCCTCGAAGCAGCTCATCAAGTGCCCCACCCCCAAACCTAACGCTAGGCCTTTAGCAGCAAACGCACTTTCTGTTTCCGGCAGCAAAAATACATTCACATAGCTTCAAGTGCTAGGAATGTCCCTCGACTCACGACACTAGCGTACAGAAGAAACAAGAGCAACATTAAAGCCGCCCTCACTAGCTTGCACATGTTACCTTAAAAACTCACTCAATTCCAACTGTTGCTGTGTTTGTACACGGCAGTTATCCTTCTTCCCATATCTGCGCGAGGCTCCACACAAACCTTATCACCCAACATATCTACGCCAATCACCCGGTTGCATTCTGTGCCGTCATCGCCAAAATGAACAGCTTAACTGAAAACGTTCGAGACTCGCCACCGTTTTGAACTTCAACATAATCCAGCATATATTCTCCTAACGAAAACGTTAAAACAGCAAAAGGACAACCAGTCTATTACGGTAAACAATTACCGTCTCCAGCACTCTGTGCCCTGAAGCAACCCCTCAAGTACCGCATTCCCAAAGAAGTGCTAGGCCTTCAGTGGCAAACATACGAACTGAATGCGGCAAAAAGACTACATTCACATGCCTCCAAGTGCGTGGAGTTCCTCTTGCCTCTCGGTGTATGGTACTAGTGTACATGGGGACAGTGGAACAACAAAACGCCTTGCACCCGTTTGCAGAGATTACCTCAATAATCCACATCCCCTAATCATCATCATCTGTAGTTGTGTCTGTAAACGGAAATTATCGTTCTTCCCATATCAGCACAGAAAATCACACGAACTACAACAACCCGCATCTCTACACCGATCAATCCTTCGCACTCTGTGCCGTCACAACCACAATGAATACCCCAACTGCTGAAGTGGCTAGAGCATCCCATAATTTCGACCGCAATGCGTTCAGTCGGCTATGCGCCAATTCTCCAAACAAGAACATTTCATCAATAAACAGATACCCTAATTACTACGGCAAGCCTTTTCCACCTCCAAAGCTCCATGGCTCGCAGCAGCTCCTCAATTTCCCCACGCCCAAAACAACGCTAAGTCTTCAACTGCAAACACACTTTCTGAACTTGCCAAATACACTACATTTACATAACTCCAGGTGCCTAGAACGCGCCCTGACACGTGACAGTAGCGTACATAGGTAATAAAGCAATAAATCAACAGTTTGCACACACTGCCTCATTAACCCAATTCTCCCGCTCAACTCCAGCTGTAACTAATGTCTGTACACGGCAATGACCGTTCACATCGCCACATGAAACGTCACAGAAAACTCAACAACCAGCATCTCTACACTAACCATGCCTCCAAATTCTGTTTTGTCAACGCCACAATCAATAGCTTAGCTGAAATAATTCAAGACTCCCCACCGTTTCGACCTTACCACACATAAGCCAACGCTCACCCATGCTCCAAACTAAACGCCCACAACACCACAAAACAAACACCCCAATTACTATGGCAAGCCATTTCCGTCCCTAGTACTCAGTGCCCCAAAGCAGCTCCTCACGTAATTCCCGCCCCAAATAACGCTGCGCCTCCAGCAGCAAACGTACGAACTAAAGTTGGCAGGAAAACTACACTCACATGGCTCCAAATGCCTGGAATGCCCCCCAGTCCACAAAATGTACATACAGGGGACCCAAGCGGAACAATAAACTATTTCACACCGGTGTGCACAAGTTACCTCAATAATTCATTTCCTGCACTCAACTCCACTTTCATTGTGTCTATATACGGCAATGACCGTTCTGTGTATCGTTATATAAAGCATCACACGACCCATTACAGCCAGCATCTCCACACCAACCACGCCTTCGCATTCTGTGCCGCCACTGCCGGAATCAATAACTCAACTGAAGTCGTTCGAGTCTCCTCACGGTTTTGAACTGATCACACGTCGCCAGGCACAAATTCTCCAAACTAAAACAATCCCACGCCAAACTCACAAAAAAGAAACCTAGGCTACTACGATGAAGCGTTTTCGTCTCCACCACTTCAAGCGCCAAAACAGTTCCTCAAGTACCCCTCTACCGAAACAATGCTAGGCCTTCAAAAGCAAACGCACTTCCTGATGTCAGTAGAAAAATACATTCACATAGCTCCAAGTGCCAAGAATACTCCCCAATCCATGATACTAGAGTACGGCGGAACCAAGCAGACCAACAAACCAACTTACACCACTTTGTGCATGTTACCTCAATAGCCCACTTCCCCCAGTCAACTCCAGCTGCTGATGTGTCTGTAGATGGCAGTGACTGTTCTTCCCATCTCTGAATAGGACGTCATTCGAACTCTAACAACCAACATCTCTACACCAACCGCCACTTCGAAGTATGTGCTGGCAATGTCGTAATCAAGATATTAACTGAAGTCGTTTGAACCTCCCCACCGTTTCGACTGCATCAGACATACGCCAAAACACACCAATTCTTCAAACGAAAACACTCCAAAAACAAACCCAGATAACTGACATCCAGACTACTATGGCACGCCATTTCGTTCTCTAGCATTCATTGCCCCGAAGCATCTCCCCAAGTCCCCTATCCCCAAAATAACGCTAGGCCTTCAGCAGCAAACGCACGAACTGAATTTCGCATGAAAGCTGCATTCACTTAGCTCAAGTGCTTGGAAATCCCCCAAAAACATGACACTAAAGTACACTAGAACCAAGCTGAACAATAAATAAGCTAAAAAGCCTCTGCACAGGTTATCTCAACAACCTACTTCTCGCCGTCAACTCCAGCTGCCGCTGTGTCTGTAGACAACAGTGATTATTGCTCTTCCCATCTCCGCATAGAATGTCACTCGAACCTTAACGGCCAGTACTTCTACACCAACCACCCTTCGTATTCTGTGCAATCAACGCCATAATATATAGCTCAACTAAAGTCGCTCCAGCCTCCCCACCGTTTCTCTCCCATCATACATAAGCCGCCACGCACCAATTCTCCAAACTAAACCGTTTGCACAAGAAACCCACAAAACAGATACTTAGACTACTACGGCAAACCTTTTCCATCTCCAGCAGTCAGTGCTCCGAAGAGCCTCCTCATGTATCCCACGCCAAAAATAACGCTACGCCCTCAGCAGCAAACGCACGTCCTAAAGTCATCAAAAACCTATATTCACATTCCTCCAAGTCCCTGAAGTGACAACAATTCATGACACCAGCGTCAGAGAAAACTAATTAGAACAATGAAACACTGCACACGTTACCTCAATAACCCACTTCCCTTCCTCAACTCCAGCTGTCGCTGTGTACAGACACAGCGTTGACCGTTCTTCCCATCTCCGCACAGAAAGTCATACGAAGTTTCACAACAAGAATCCCTAGGCTAACTACGCCTTCGTATTCTATGCCGCCACTGCCGCAATCAACAGCCTAACTGAAATAATTCGAGCCTCTTCACCATATCGGCATCATACATAAGTCTCCACGCATTAGCTCTCCAAACTAAAACCGTCCTCATAACAAACAGACACCTAGACTACTACAGCAAACCATTCCCGTCTCCAGCACTCAGTGCCCCAAAGCAGCTCCTCAAGCAGCCAACCCCAGAAAACGCCAAGCCTTCAGCAGCAAACGCACTTTCTGAATTCGGCAGAAAACTGCATTCACATACCTCCAACTGCCTGGAAAGACGCCCATTCATAACATCAGCGTCCAGGGGAACCAAGTATATAAATAAGCTACTGCACAGGTTACCTCACTAACCCACTTTCTCCGCTCAATTACAGCTGTCCCTGTGTCTGTAGACTGCAAGGACCGTTCTTCGCATCTCCACATGAAACGTCATACCAATCTTATCACCCACCATCTCTACACCAACCACCCTTTCGCATTCTGTGCAGTCAACCCCGCAATAAATCGCTGAAGTGAAGTCGTGCGCGCCTCCCAATCGTTTCGACTTCATCATACATAAGCCTTCAAGCACCAATTCTCCAAACTAAAACATTCCCACAACAAACCGGCAAAACAGAGACAAGGACAATAACGGCAAGCCATTTCCGTCTCCAACAGTCCATTCTCCGAAGCAGCTCCTCAAGGGCCTCACCCCCAAGATAACGGTAGGCCTTCAACAGCAAACGCACAAACTAAAGTAAGCGGACTTGACGAAGCCACTGTGCTTGTAGTTTTAACCACAAACAACGGCCATCAATGAGGTGATATGGTACAGCGCCGACCTGTACCCAGCGCCTCATGTGAGGCGCTGGTGGCTGGACAAACAAGAAACATGCTGAGTCAATGACCTGAACGAAGCCCTCTAATCTCACGTAATCAAGCTTTCAGTGCCTGGAAAGTGCTGGCTATGTACACAGAGCGTTGCAGAAGACAAGCGCACTGGGAACGCAGAATCGCAGGTTGATTTACGCTTGGAAATTCGACTAAGCAATGGATATTGACACTGCTAGGCAGCAAAACCCAACAACCACCCGCCAACGCCGTTCTCTGTACTCACGCCAAAACGACAAACAGCCGGCATGGTTCGTTGGTCCACACTATCCGCAGCTACCTGACGGGCTGCTGCTACCAAATCAGCTGTCTATCTACCATGTGCTCGAATATCACGCCAACACTACACATTTTTTACCTACAATTTTGGGATCGCCACGCAGTGCCATCGAAGCTAGGTTTAACCGCTAAGTCCCACATGCTAACGCCAGCCACGTACTCTCTATGGCAACCCAAACCGTCCAGCACACACCGTAGTCATCAGGATTCCACTCAGACCGCCCCGTTATCTTTCTTTCTTTTAGGCTCGCCAACTGATCAAAGCGCCTACAGCACTAGAGCCAACAGAGCCAAGCACAAAGATTCATGCGAACTACGCTGCAGCATTTCACGACTGTCGGGAGCGCGTTGATTGTTATCTCTAATAAGCAAGCTGTCCGCTGAACAGCACGTCAGATCCATTTAGGGAAAGAGGAAACAATGGCTCAGAAGGCCAAATACCCGTGTTGCGGTTCAAGGCGCAGGCAGGTTACACATGTTGAAGCCAATGATGCACCGGCAGACTCCACGATACTAATACCACGCTCACAGCTGCCAACAATATAGCAAGCACGGCGTCGGAAACGCTCCAAAAACAAGGGAAAAATCCATGTTTATTCAGCTCGGTAGGCGTGGCGCTGCGAGTTCGGTCAACGTAACTCGGTCGTAGACAGGGCATGGTGGAAACCAGCATTCTGTGCTCGAGATAAAAACTACAGTGCAAGGATCACAACGGACAGTGGTACTGCGGAGCATCTGTGCTTAACGGCCTCACACAACAGAAAATCGCAGGAACCGCATCTCAAAAGCCTGAATTAGGTGGAGCGTGGGGCTCACTTGCTGAGTCAATCCGCCGGATAATCGTTGAGGCACGTCTAATAACGCACTGGCCCTAACAGTGGTGGTGCTCACACAACACCCATCGCCTTTCTAACACCCTGACATGCTGTATCGCCCTTCCTTAACCTTCAACAGACGTCGACTCAATCCCACCCAAATATGCCATGCAATCCCATTCCTCCAACAGTGACACACACGCAGGAACAAAGCTCGTCAAAATACAACAGTCGCCACCAAGCCTTCCTTTGAAACAACGGAAAACACAAAGCACTAACTATATACACGGGCCCGCTACGCATCCAGTCTGTGACACATATCTGCAAAGATGTCTAATAACGCACTGTCTTCGTGTGTGGCAAAAGTGCTGCCCACACAATAATGATAACCTTTATATCACCTTACAGTCCTCTACCATACTGCCTTAACCCTCAACACAAACGTCGGCTAATGCCGAGGCACCACCAAAATAAGATATGCAACCCCGTTCGACGTAACAAAGCGCCTCAAAATACAACCATCGTAACCCCTGACTTTACACTGTTTAACAGCGTTGTGCGTCGTACATTACCGCGAACACTTCTGGCAAATTAGTTTAGCCGTGGTTGTTTGTCGGAATGTACTTCTGCAGCTTTGCGCGTTTCCATGACTTTGCAGTTCTGAAGAAATAAGCAATACAAAAGCGGTTAAGCCGCTGCAGGTACATTGTGCCATCGATGAAACTCACTAGTCTGGTGAAGAGTATTGCGTAGAATGCACAGGCCAAAAGCGCTCCAAGGATGGCAACAAGAACCACAGATTTCATGCGGTTCTGTAAAATAACTAGTTTTCCATCGTTGTCGAGAGTACCTTCCAAGACGTCTTCTGCTTGACGCCCCATAGTACTTCCCGCAGGGCTCATCATGTCCTCACTAGTTTGCAAACTTGTTTCAGTGTCATTTAGTAACGGGCCAAAAGAGTCGTCAACCCCTAGGTCAAGCTTGCCTGAATCATTTAGGAGTCCAGTAACCAGGAGATTAGAGGAAAGAGGAACCAACCAATACACTATTTTCATTTTAAAAGTACAGGTCGGACGAAGCTTTAGTGCCCCAACACTTTGCAGCAAGACAGTCTCTTCCATGTCGTTTGCTTTTCCCAATTTTGGAACAGACAAAACGTAAGTTGTCGATGTAACTTTAAAGTTTCCGGTTCCTGTGAAAGCCTCATATACAGGCATACAGCTACTAACTGCATGCCGAGGTTGAACGACACGAATTTCTTACTAATCCTTCTAAAAGCTCAGCTCATCTACCATAAGGAATGATATTTTGTGTTTGTTAATATGCGAAGAGGTTCTATCGGCACGCTCTCTGTCGCTGTTTCATTACTCCTGGCTGGGGGTTGCACCATTGACACTAACTGATCCAAACCGCTTGTACTACCGTTTCACAGGTGTGTCCTACGTCTCGTTGTGTCCAGCCTATGGCATGCAGAATAGTTTCTATATTTTTTCTTAATTTTTGTTTGACTTTGTGTTTGTCACACTGTGTAATTTCATGTTTCAGTTGGGGCGTTAGTCAGTGTACCAGTCCCGTTAGGAAGTCTTCTTGCCCCTCACTCGTGTAGCATCTTAACATGTGTGGTTGGTATTGCAGTGTATATCTGTTTGTTATTTCTCAGTACTTTTTTAAGTGGTGCCTTAGGGGAAGGGTTATACTTGTGTATGTGAAGAGCAGTAGCGCAGCTCCTTGGATGGTAGCATCGATAAGAGTATATCTACGTTGTTGGCTGGCTGCGCCTTTGTCGCTCCCCTCGCAACTTAGTCGCAACTTAGCTGTACTGAGGCCATTCTGGCTTTAGTGAGGCTTGTCTTACTGGGCAGTCTCTTTAGGGACTGACTATTCTTGATCATGCTTTTATGTTTAATACTTCTGGTCTCTAAGAGGAGAACTGAGCAAGATTGTTACACGTAAAGCCTGTTGTTCTAGTTCGCTAACTGTAGCTGCATCTGCTTTCTGTTTTTTGGATTAGTTGTTTGTTACGGTCACGCAAAAGGTGTCATTGTCTTCTGCCTCCCTTAGATAGCCTTGTAGGGCTAGCCAGAGCCAGCGTTTCTAATATAGACCTTGTTCACGCTCCTAGAATCGTCACTTGGTAGCGCCTAGTTCCTGCCAGCTCGAGCCTTTTCAGATCTAGTTATCAATTCATCACAGAAGAATGACAGTTGCTGTGGGGCAAAACCAACAAAACGTTGTAAGAAACTTTCTTGTCGGCCGCTCGTCCACTGGCGTCTCGCAAATGTCTCTCACCTGCTGGGATGGTGTCCAAGAAAGGTCGCGTTCAATTTGAGAGTGTTGGTAACATCTGGTAGGTTATTTATGGCTTGGATCGGAGGTATTTTGTTGATTCTGAGTCATGGAAGGGATGGGCCTACGACGGATGCGCCAATTCCTTGTTAGCGGGATTCCCACGTTAGCTGGTTTCGGCTCGCTAATAGGATTTGGGGGAAACAGAGCGCGGCATGGTTTTCCCTTAAATCAATAACAAAAGTGGCGCTCCTGCGCCCTTCGATTATTAGAGTGGATACTGTGCAGCAGCACAGCTTGCAACGTTCATGACTGTTCCGAAGTAGATCGGACATTCGGAGAATTGGTCCGTTTTTATGAGACTAAATCGTAACAAGAATTTCTATTCTTTCATGCAGGAATGAAGGATTGTAAAGATATTCAGGATAAAAGCTTTTGAAGACTGGATGTTGCGGATTGGACGTCAGTTGTGGTGAACCACAAGCATGTTGAAAAACATTCAGAGTATTGGTGACATTCAATTAAGCCCTGAGGCTATTCTTCTAGAGTTGTAGGATTGCACCAGAGGTGATCCCTGAAATGCACCCAAATATTGTCACAAGTAACTTGTTGAGGTTGAGATCTGAACAGAAAGTCATATTCTCTTGAAAATTTCTCGTTGGTAAACTAGTCGGCTTATGTGGTCAGTTGCTATAGGGTTAAAAGCGACTATCTTCTTGCTATAGCTCAGTGCCAATTCACACTCAGCAGCTTTTATTTTAAACCTTTCTATTTACATTACCATATCTTCTTATGCTGAAAGACACATCAATTCTTTTATTCTTCTGTGCGATTTTGGCTCCTCAGCTTTATGCGCTTGGTGGTGGGCGCCGACGTGTCTCTAGTGTCGTTAGTGAAAGGAGGCTTCACTACATCTAATCCTTGGTTCTCTCGACTGCTGCAGCTTATACTGGAGATATGAGAGATAGCTAATTGCCCTTCCTTGGAATCCTACAAATCCTCTTTTTCTCTCGATTCCCCTTTATCAAGAATCGGCATGCCTTGCCGTTGAGGCAAAGCGCCAAGAGACCCTCCTGGTCCGTTTACCGAACAACTCCACCTAAAGATAAATAAGAAATGATCGGGAATGTTTTCAAAAGGAACGAAGCCTCTCCAAGATCTTGCATGAAAACAGCCGCGATCCAAAATTTAGCTTCAGTAACTAAGCTCCTCTTTATTAAGACTGTTTCCGCTAAGCTCATGGTAGTTTTCCACAATTTTGCATGTAGTAACGGCATTGGTGACCACTGGTGACAAAATAGTAACCCTAGTGGTGTTCTGGCGTGTCAAGCTCCTCCTGGGTAGTTTCCAAGGTTTGTGGTTTCTTCTTAGCACGTAATTGTCGTATTTATTTTGGATAGAAATCGTGGCGTGGGTAACTGGAGTCCACACTCGATTCGAGACGCCCCAGAAGCAGTCCAAGACTTTCATTTCGCGATTGCAACCTACGCTCGCAACTGTCTCCGCTCTAGAACGCAATAAGTCTTGCTATAATTGTCTCAAACGTAAAATTTATAAAACTATACTAAATTGCATTTAGTATCTGCACAAAAGTTCTTCGTACAGCGCGACACACCTAGTCGCATGCCCCTAATTACCCACGATCCTTTGACGCTGTGACAATTTAGCAAAAAGGAACAACGTTTATACAGAAAATAATAAAAATAATATCCGGGGAAAATTCACTGCTCGACTCGATTCTTCACGTGTGCTTCTGCAGGGCTTGAGGCATGGCTGTATCGACGGTGCCAACACGAACAGAAAAAAGCAAAGGAAAACTACACAGGCAATAGCTTATATCTAAGCAATTGACCGGTTCCGGTTTTTATGTCCCCTTCCTAAAATTTGGCAAACAAAGTATGAAAACCCTGTGCTTTTCCTCGCGGTACCGTGAGAACTTTGGAGAGGGCGCCTGTGCGGTGTTCGATGAGGGCACTCTCTGGCGTGCCGTGTGGGTATCTGCTTATGAAACCCCTTTTAAAGTAATAAACATTTAGCTTGCTGATCTCTGTGAACTCATGGGTTAGGTTGGGTGAGTAGCGCAACTTAATAACAAGTGTTTATAGCAGAAAGATACATAGCTCCGTCTTGTGAATTAGGTTGCCCGTAGATGCTACTAACCTCCTACTGATAAGAAAGTCTTGCTAAGAAGTGTTAGTCAATTGGCTTGCTTCTGCCTTGTCGGCTTACAGCCCGTCAACTTTACGATGGAATTCTGATAGGTGAGGTTTTCCTTGCAAATACAACGCTGAACCAAATTACTGATCCTTAAATAGAAAATTCAGGCATACAGAGATTAACTCATAAGAATAATTATTCAGTTTGTAATACGTTTCGCGAACAAGGCTTTCCAGTGAAGATACATGCATTGGATCTACGTGTAATCATGTGGAGTTTGCAGGAGCCGTCACAGTGCTGAATTAGGGGCAAACCCTGTTAACAAACCTTTAGCCCTTAAAGATTTTCCCATGCCCTCTCTCTGCAGAAATGCTCTAAACTGGTCTCCGTAGCCTTTGCCCGTCCTGCGGCATCCAAGCTTGCGCTCCTGCCTTCCCTGAAGACCTTCGCCTGCCCTTTTCAAAGTCTGCTGCAAAGCAAGCCAGCAATAAATTAAAATTCGGGCCTAACGCGAGTCTCTAGTCCCAACTGGTTGTTCCCCCCCAAGAAAAATAACCCAACAGCCCTCCTCTCTGCTAGGTGCTGCTAGGGATACCACCCACCAGCTACCTATAAAAAGAGACACGCAGAGAGGCGCACACACCGAAATACAGAGAGAGTTGTCACACAGACAGCATGCCGACATTTGTTGGGTTTAGTGTCTCCCTGGGAACAATGCGCCGCAGATGAAGAGACAGGAGACAAGAGTTTGTCTCTGTCTCCTGCTCTGTCTAGTCCTGTTTCGCATAGCCCCTGCTTGCCTTGCGCAAGCCGTCCCTGCCCCTCTCCTCAAGACCCAAACCTGAGACCCTAAACCCTAAATCCTAAACCCTTAGCACTGAACAAAGCAAGATTCACTGCATAGTGGACTAGCTAGCACCAGTAGCGGCAGCAGCAACAGCAACTCTTTATGGTGCCGCTAGGCCCCTAGTTATCGAAAAAGGCAGCAGGTGCAACAGCAGCAGCTGGTGCTGCTGCCACGTGAGAGATAACCCTCAGTAGGAAACGACTGCTGCTGCTGCTGCTGCTGCACAAGCTTAATCCTATCCCAAGAAACTGAAAACAACCCCGCAAGAGGGACAAGAGACGCTGGCTTGGCCAGAAATAAAGTGTCTGTAGACCCCACAGCCACAGTTGCTTCCGCCCTTAAGGGACATATATAGTAATTATATAGGTATTTGAAAGAAACATCGGCAGCAACAAAAAGAAAATCAAAAGGGACAGACACGGAGAGAAGCGGACAGGAGACAGCAACTGCAGCAGGGGCTGCTGCACCTAAGGCCTCAACAAGGTCCTGCAGTCCACAGACCAATGGCCCATTTGAAACAGACGTCAAAACGCGCTCCTGCTGCTGCTGTTGCTGTTGCTGCTGCGCCATCCTCAGCGACATGGAATGTGCTGCAGCAGCAAAACGTGTCACACAGTATAGCATTTGTCTCGCGTCGTCTGTCCCTGTTTGTAGCTCTTTAGTTCTGTCTCCTCTGCTGCTTAGGGTTTAGGGCTTACCGTTTGGAGTGTGCTGTGAGCAGGTTCGGCTCTTGGGGATGGAAGGCGGCAGCCACAAGGGGACAGTCTCCGTCGTCTCTGCTGCTGCTGCTGCCGCTGCTGCTGCTGGAGGCAAGTCCCAGGGTCTCTGCTGCGGGCCACCGCAGGCTGCTGCTAGCCGAAGCAGTAGCAGTAGCAGCAACCAAAGGAAAGTGCTGGATTTCGGTGCCTCTGGCGAGGTTGAAGAGACTCAAGGAGCCATCCTGGTTGCCTAAGGATAGCAACGCACGGGTCACTATTCGACCAGCTAGCTAGCTACTACGACAGCTAGCTACCCAGCTAGCCAGTCAGCTAGCTCTCCATAATAAAATATCCTGTCTACCTGTCTGTCTCCTGTCTGCCGCTGCTGCTCATACCTGCCACAAGCGTTTCCCCCCTAACATCAAAGAGCATCTTATTGGGGCTGCATGCGCTGCGTCGTGAGAGACGGAGAAGGGGGGCATCCAATGACCTTATATCCCAGCAGCGAATGTACCGATCCTGGCGATGTCCGCTTAGCATCAAACTACCAGTCCCAAACAACAGCTGCAGCAGCAGCAACAGCAGCAGCAGCAGCAGCAGCACAGAGGTAAAGCAGCAGAAGCAACAGCTACTGCAGCAAAAAGACAGCGCCCCTGCAATCCCCGGCCACAAGACAGAAGAAGTAACACAAGCAGCAGCAGCAGCAGCAGCAGCAGCAGCAGCAGCAACAGCAGCAAAGGCCGCACCTGTGTGACAGCTCCTGCTCTGGTGGTGCTGTCAGCGGCTGTCCTTTGATTGCGTTTGCTTCTGAGGTCATAGAGACCAATAATCCCTGCCTGGCTGCCGCATGCAACCCAGCTGTTGCTGCTGCTGCTGCTGTTGGGCGCAGAAGCAATCGCGGAGATTAGCCCCTTCTGGACACGAGAGCCCTTGCTGCGGCGAGTCCCCAGTTGCCACTCCTAAGAGCAGCAGCAGCAGC
>JRZD01000041.1:0-10433 GCA_000826945.1 Eimeria nieschulzi
GCTTTTTCTATGCACCTCAAGACACGCCCGACAATACTCATAAAACCAACCCTTTGCCCAATGCCCTTGCGTCGCCAAACCCTTTTCCACGCACCCATAAACACAAGGACAGCAAAACGCTTAAGGGCCAAACGCAAGCCGCACGCAGACGCTTGTGGCCATAGATGTGAAATGCCCTCAGCCAACGACTTCTGGCGACAACACAACGCACCACTACCTTCTGCCCTTGCGCATCCAAGCGCAACGTTTTCCCTGCCTGCAACCGCCTTTGGCCATGTATCCGCCACATACGCACGTGCTAAACCAGACCAGTGGCCACCCGCCATCATATACAGTAAACACTGGTCCGCACTAAGGGAAAGCGGTGTTCTACAAACCAGAGCCACACTGGACGTGCCACAATGCACAAATTCAAATACGGAGCGTATCCGTCGTACGTCTCCGCCAGGCTACCACAATCGTAATCAGCTCGGCTGAGCTATGCTGAATAAAAAGCTCAGATATCGAGCCAACGATTTTACGCTTGGGTGCTTGATTAGTCAGTCAGCAGCTGCAATATAAAGAAAGTGTGCTATCCCCTTGAGACGAAATTCGATGAAACCGAGTTGGATGGATTTCCGTTTCAAATACAGCAGCCGCCGTGAGTCCACAGGCAGATATTAAAAATATTACCTTACTTCCTTCCACGCTAGTCATCTGCTGCTTCGTCCCCTAGAAGCAGCGCAGGATAGCTCTCCTTATACTGAAAAGGCTACACAACGACCAGGAACCGGAATACTTTTTCTATACACCTCAAGACACGCCCGACAATATCTTTAGAAACAACTGCTTCCTTAATACCCTTGCATGGCCAAACCCATTTCGCCGCATTCATAAACACAAGGACAGCAAAAGGCCTACGGGGGACAAACGCATGCCGCAAGTAGACTTTTGCCGGCACAAATGTGAAATGTCCCTTGCCAACAATGCCTCTCGACCACACAACTCGGCACTGTCATTTGTCCTTCCACGGCCAAGCGTAACTTTGCCATCTACCTACAGCCGCCTTTGGCTTTTCAACTGCCAGATACGCACGTCCTGAAGCAGACCAGAGGGAAAGCCCTACGTATGGCGTCGATCTCATATGCATTAAATGCTGGGGCATAATGCAGAAGAAGTGTGTTCTGCAAACCGAAAGCGCACTAGATTCGAAACTACGGACCTATCAAAATAAGATGTGTATCCGCCGTATGCCTTTGTCAGACTATCGTAATCGTAGTCTTCTGGGGGCAGCTATGCTTAGTAAAAAGTTGGGACCTCCAGCCAACAAACAAGATGGCAGCTTACACTTAGGTGCTTAAGAAGTCATTCAGCAGCTGCGGAATAAAGGACGGGTGCTATCTCCTTGAGACGCCATGCGATAAAGCCGACTTGGTTGTACTTCCATTCCAAATACAGCAAGCGCCCTCAAGGCACAGAAATATCAGAAACACTACCTTACTACCTTCCTTCCTAGTCAGATGCTACTTCGTCTCTTTCAAGCAGTGCATGATTGATCTGCGTACACATAAAAGCCTTAGCGACGTCCACTAACCCCAGTACTTTCATTATAAACCTCAAGACTCGGCTGACAATATGCCTAAAAGCACTGCTTGCCCACGATCCTTGCACCGTCAAACCCACTTCGACGCACCCACATTTAAACACGGACAACCAACCGACTCTGGGATAAATGTATGCCGCAAGTTTTATCTTTGCGGGCACAAATGAGAAATGCCCTTGGCCAACAATACCCCTCGACGACGCAAATCAACACTAAAATATATTGCGCGTCCAAGCGCAACGTTGCCCTATACCCGCAATTGCCTCCGGCCATGCATCCGCCAGATACGCACTTTCTGAAACAGACCAGAGGTCACGCACTGCCTATCGCGCCACTCTCATATATAATAAATAATGGTGTATACTGGAAAAAACCTGTGTTCTGCAGACCAAAGCCGCACTGGACTTGACATAACGCACCGCACCTACCCAAATATGGAGTGTATCGTTCGTGCGCCTTCATCAGGCTATCCGATCTGCTGGGTCCAGCTATGCTAAACCAAGAGCTCCGACCTCGAGCCAACTAACAAGATCGCGTTGTACGCTCAGGTGCTTAATTGGTCATAAAGCAGCCCTAGAGTAAAGGACGGCTGTTATCTCCTTGAGGTGGAATGAGATAAAAACAAGTTGAATAGAATTACGTTCCAAATAGACCAATCGCCGACACGGCACACAAACCGATCATAAGCACTAACCTACTTCCTTCTACGCCAGTCGTCTTCTGGTTTGTCTACTACAATCAGTGCAGGATTGCTCTCTTTATACCGAAAACGTAGCAACGCCCAGTAACCCTCTGCATCTCAAGACATGGCTGGCAATACTTCTATGGCCAAATTTTTGCCCAATACCCTTGCGTCTCCAAACCCCATATCGACGAATCCATAAACACAAGGACTGCAAATTGCTTCTTGGATAAACGAACGCCCCAAATAAACTTTAGCGCGCACAAACGTGAAATGCCCATGGCCAACAATGCCTCTTGACGATACAACTCGGCCTTCACCATATGTTATTGTGCGTCCAGCGCAACGTTGCCTTCTGCCTGCAAAAATGCCGTCGGCTATTCATCCGCCAGATACGCACCAACTGAACCAGACCAGAGGTCACCCGCAAAGTATCGCACTGCTCTCATATATATGTTGGTGTATGCTTGCATACTGAGAGAAAGCTGTGTTCTGCAAACCAAAGAAGCACTGGGCTTGACACAACGCACCTACCCAAATGTAGAGTGTATCCGCCGTGCGGCTTCGCCAGACTACCATATTCGTAATCTTTTAGGTCCAGCGATTCTGAGTAAAGTGCTCGGACCTCGAGCCAACGAACAAGATGGCATCTTACGGTAGGGTGTTTCATTGGTCGTTCAGCACCTGCAGAATAAAGGACGGTTGCTATGACTTGAGAAGGAATTTGATAAAATTGAGTTGGATGGAATTAATTCCAAATACAGCAAGCGTCGTGACGCCACAGCAAAATATCAAAAAGTACCACCTTATTTCCTTGCACCGTAGTCGCCTGCTGGTTCGCCCCCTACAGGCAGTGCAGGATTGCGTGCCTTTTACCCAAAAAGCGTAGCAACACCCAGTAGTCCGAGTACTTGTTCTATGCACTTAAAGACACGGCTGACTGTAGGGCCAAAACAGTTTCTTACGCAATACTCTTGCGTCGACAGATTCAGTTAGACGCATCCATAAACACAAGCACAGCAGATGGCCTACAACAGACAAACGCATGTCGCAAATACACATTTACAAGCACAAATGTGAAATGTTCCTAGCCACCAATGCCTCTCGACGACACAACTCGGCATTACCATCTGTCATTGCTCATCCAAGCGCAATGGTTCCCTCTACCTGCAACCGTCTTCGGCTATGTATCCACAAGATACGCACTCGCTAAATCGGACCAAAGGTCACGCGCTACGTATTGCATTGCTCTCATATGCAGTAGATGCTCGGCCGTACTGAAGAAAGCGGTGGTTTGGAAACAAGAGCCGCACTGAACTTGACACAACGCATCTATCCTAATATGAAGTGTATCCGCCGTTCACTTTCTCCAGAATACCGTAATTGTAATCCGTTGGGTCCAGCTATGCTGAAGAAAAAGCTCAGACCTCGAACCAACGAAGAACACGGCGTTTTATGCTTGTGTGATCAATAGAAGCTCCAGAATAGAAGACCGGTGCCATCCCCTTTAAAAGGAATGCGACAAAGCCCAATCGGAAAGAATTTCTTTCCTAATACAGCAGCCGCGGTGAGGGCAGACGGAAATATCAAAACATTACCCCACTTCCCCAATAGTCATTTGCTGGTTCGTACCCTACAATCAGTGCAGGATTGCTGTCTTTATACAGAAAAGGCCTGGCAACGCCCAGTAACTCGAATACCTTCTCGATACACCTCAAGACACGCCCGACAATACCCTTAAAAAAGAGCTTGTTTCTCAATTCCTTCCCTAGTCAAACCCACTTCAACGCATCCATAAGCAAATGGACAGCGAAAGGCCTACGGAGAACAAACGCATGCCGCCTGTAGATCTTTGTGGGCACAAATGTGAAATGTCCATGGCAAACAATGGCTCTCCACGACACCACTCGGCACTACCATCTGTCATTGCGCGTCTAAGCGCAACGTTGCCCTTTCCCTGCAACCGCATTCGGCTATCCATCCCCCACATACCCACTTTCTGGGAACAGACAAGAGGGCAGGCGCAGCGTATCGCACCGCTCTCATATGCAGCAAATGCTGATTTGTACTGAACAAAAGCGGTGTTCTCCAAAGCAGAACCTCAACGGATGTGACACAACACACCTATCTAAATACGGAGTGTATTCGTCGTGCGTCTCAGCCAGGCTACCGTAGTCGTAATCCACTGGGTTCAGCAATGCTGAGTAAAAAGCTCGGACCTTGAGCAATCGAATAAGATGGCGTCTTACGCTTGGGTGCTTGAGTGGCCATTCAGCAGCTACATCATAGAGGACAGATGCTAGCCCCTTGAAAAGGAATGCGATAAAACCGACTTGGTTGCAGAAATCTATTCCAAATACAGCAATGGCCATGACGCGACACAGAAATAGCAGAAACACTACACTACTTTCTTCTGCCTTACTCGTCTGCTGGTTTTCCCCAACAAGCAGTGCAGAATTGCGCTCCTTTTTACCAAAAACCATAGAAACGCCCAGTAGTTCGAATACTTTAAATATGCACCTTAACACAGGGCTGACAATACCCTGTTGTCCAATGCCCTTGTGTCCCCAAACTTATTTCGACGCATCCATAACGGACAGCAAAAGGCCTACGGAAGGCAAATGCATACCGCGTGTACACCTTTGGGGGCACATATGTGAAATGCCATTGGCCAACAATACCACGCGACGACACAACTCGGCACTACCATCTGTCATTGCGCATCTAAGCGCAACATTGCCTTCTGCCTGCAACCACATTCAGCTATTCATCCCCCACATACCCACTTTCTGGGAACAGACAAGAGGGCACGCGCTACGTATTGCACTGCTCTCATATGCAGTAAATGCTGGCGACTACTGAAAAAAAACGATATTCTGCAAACCAAAGCCGCACTGACCTTGAAACAACAAACCTACCCAAATCTGGAGTGTATCCGCTGTGCCCCTTCGCCAGGCTACCGTAATCGCAATCTGCTGGGTCCAGCTATGCTGAATAAGACGCTCGGACCTCTAGCCATCGAACAAGATGGCGTCGTCAACTTGGGTGCACAATTGGTCAGTCACTAGCTGCAAAATAGAGGACTGATATCCCGTCAAGATGCAATGCCATGCACCGGAGTCAGATTACGAATTTCAATCCAAATACAGCAAGCGCCGGCACGGGACAAAGAAATATCAAAGCATTATCCTATTTGCTTACACCCTAGTTTCTGTTGTTTCGTCCCCTAGATGCGGTGCACAATTGCAAATCTTATACTGAAAGGGCTTAGCAACGCACAGTAGCCCGAGTGCTTTCTCTATGCACCTCAAGACACACCTGCCAATACCCTTCAAAGCAACTGCGTGCTCAGTATCTTTGCGTCACAAAACCCATTTCGACGTATCTATAAACTCAAGAAGAGCAAACGGTTTATGAGACAAACTCATGCCGCAAGTAGACCTTTTTGGGCACAAATGGGAAATGCTCTTAGCCAGGAATGCCTCTCGACGACAAAACCCGATACTACCATCTGTCTTTGCGCGTTCAAGCGCAACGTTGGCCTTTACCTGCAACCGCCTTCGGCCATTCATCCGCCAAATACGCACTCGCTGAACCAGACCAAAGGTCACGCGTTATATATCGCGCAATTCTCATAGGTAGTAAATGCTGGTGCGTACTGAAGAAAAACAGTGTTTTGCAAACCAATGCCGCACTGGACGTGACGCAATGCACCTATCCAAATAAAAAGTGTATGCGTCGTGCGCCTTTTCCAGACTACCGTCATGGTAATCTTCTGGATTCACCTATGATGAATAACGAGGTCAGACCTCAAGCCAACGAACAAGATGGTGGCTCACGCTTAGGTGCTTAATAGGTCTTTCAGCAGCCGCAGAATATAGGACAGGTGCTATCCCCTTGAGAAGTAGTGCGATAAAGTCGAATCGGATACACTTCTATGCGAAATACAGCAGGCTCTGGCACGTTACAGACAAGTATCAAAAGCACTACCTTACTTCCTTCCACCCTGGTCGTCTGCTGGTTCATCCTCTAGAAGCGGCGCAGGATTGCAAACCTGATACTGAAAACGCTTAGCAACGCCCAGTAACCCGAATACTTTCTCTGTGCTCCTCAAGACAAGGCCGACAGTACCCCTAGAAACAACTCCATGCTTAATATCCTTGCATCCCCAAACCCATTTTGACGCATCCATAAACAAACAAACATCTAAAAGCCTACTGAGGACAAATGCACTCCGCACGTAAACCATTAAGAGCACAAATGTGAAATGCCCTGGGCCACCAGTACATCTCGATGACACCACTCGTCACTACCATCTGTCATTGCGCTTCCAAGCGCAATGTTGGCCGCTGCCGGCAACCGCGTTTGATTATTCAGCCGCCACATACGCACTGCCTGAACCAGACCAGAGGGCACGCAGTGCGGATCGCACCGCTCTCATATGCAGTAAATGTTGATGCATACTGAAGAGACGCGGCCTTCTGCAACCATGAGGCCCATTGGACTTGCCACAACGCACCTATGCTAATATGGAGTGTATTGCTCATGAGCCTTAGCCAGACTACCGTAATCGTAATGTGTTGAGTTCAGCTATGCTGAATAAAAAGCTCGGACTTCGAGTCTATAAACAAGATGGCGTCTTCCGCTTGGGTGCTTAATTGATCATTCAGCAACTGCAAAATAAAGGACGGATGCTATCCCCTTGAAAAGGAATGGAATGAAGCCGAGTCGCGTAGAGTTCCATTCCAAATAATGCAACAGCCATGAAGGCACAAAGAAATAGGAGAAGGACTACTCTACTCTCTTCTGCCCTGGTCGAATGCTGGTATGTTCCATACTATAAGTGCAGGATTGCTCCCCTTATACCGAAACAGCTTAGCAACGCCTAGAAACCCGAATATTTTCTTTATGCACCACATGACACGGCTGCCAATACCCGTCAAACCAATTACTTGCCCAATTACCGTTGCGTCACCAAAACCATTTCGACGCATCCATAAACAAAAGGGTAGCAAAAAGACTATGGAGGGCACATTCACGCCGCAAGCAGACTTTTGCGGGCACAAATGTGAAATGGCGTTGCCTAACAATGCCTACCGAAGTCGTAACTTGGCACTACCATCTATCATAGCGCGTCTAAGCGCAATGTTGTCTTCTGCTTCAAATCACCTTTGGCTGTTCAAACGCCAGATACGCACATCCTGACCCATAATAGAGGGAACGCGCTGCGTACCGCACTGCTCGCGTATTCACTAAACGCTGGTGCTTACTGAACAAAAGCGGCGTTTTGCAAAACGAGAGCCACACCGGATGTGACACAATAAACCTACCCAAACATGAAATGTATCCGTCATGCGCTGTCGCCAGATCGTAGTCATAATTTTCTGACTCCAAATATGCTGAATAAAATGCTCGGACTTCATGACAACGAACAAGATGGCGTCTCACCCTTGGGTGCTTAATAGGTTATTCAGGAGCAGCGGAATAAAAAACAGGTGCTATCCCTCTAAGACGCAATGAGATAGAACCAAGTCGCATGGAATTTCATTTCAAAAAGAGCAATCGGCGTGAAGGCACCGAAAAATAGCAAAAGTACTACTCTACTCGTGTTTCCCCTAGTCGTTGGCTGCTTCGTCTACTAAATGCAGTGCAGCATTGCTCACCTTATACCGAAAAACAATAGCAACCTCTACTAACCCGAATAAGTTCTTTATGCACTTAAATCGACGGCTGGCAATATTTCTAAAACCAATTTGTTGCCCAATATCCCTGCGTTGGCAAACCCACTTTGACGTCTACATAAACAAAAAGTCAGCAAAAGGTCTAAAGAAGACAAGCACACTCCGCAAGTAGACCTTTGCCCCCACACGCGTGAAATGCCCTTGGCCAAAAATGCCTCACGACAACACAACTCGGCTTTACCATCCGTTTTTGCATGTCTATGCGCAACGTTGCCCTCTACCCGCAATTGCCTGCGGTCATGCATCCGCCTGATACGCACTTCCTGAGCCAGACGAGAGGGCACGCGCTGCGTACCACACTGCTCGCATATTCACTAAACGCTGGTGCATACTGGAAAAAAGCTGTGTTCTGCAAACCAAAGCCGCACAGCGCACCTATCCAAACATGGAGTGTATCTGCCGTGCGCCTTCGCCAGATTACCATACTCGTAATCTGCTAGGTTAAGCTATGCTGGATAAAAAGCTTGAACTTTGATTCAGCAAACAAGATGGCATTTTACGCTTGACTGCTTAATACGTCATTCAGCACTTCCAGAATCAAAGACGGGTCGGTCCTCTTGAGAGGGAATGCGATAAAAGCAAATCGCGTATACTTCCATTCCAAATACAGCAAGTCCCCACGGCACAGAAAAATATTAAAAGCACCACCCTATGTGTGTCCACCCTAGTCATCTAATGGCGTATTCCCTACATGCAATGCAGCATCTGGATTGCAAACCTTATACTGAAAACGCATAGCAACGCCCAGTAACCCAAATGCTTCCTCTATGCGCTTCAAGACACGGCTGGAAATACCACAAAAACTAACCCCTTGCCCAATACCCTTGCGTCGACAAACCCATTTCCACGCATCCATAAACACAAGGACAGGAAGAGCCCACAAGGGACAAATGCATGCGCAAGTAGACATTCGAAGACACAAATGGGAAATATCCTTGGCCAGCAATGTCAGTCGACGACACAACTCAGCACTACCATCTGTCTTTGCGCGTCCAAACGCAGCTTTGCCCTCTCCCCGCAACTGCCCTCGGCCATGCATCCGCCCGATACGCACTTCCTAAACCAGAACAGACGGCAGGCGTCCGTAACGCACCGTTCCCATATGCAGCAAATTGTGGTGATTGCTCAAAAGAAACGGTGTTCTGCAATCCAGATCTGCACTGCGTGACACAACGCACCTATTATAATGTGGAGTGTATCCGTAATGCTCCTCCGCCTGGCTACTGTAATCGTAATCTCTTGGGTGCACATATGCTGAATAAAAAACTCGGACGTCGAGCCAACAAACAACATGGCGTCTCACGCTTGGGTGCTTAATAATTCATTCAGCTGCTGCAGAATAAGGAACTGGTGGTATCCCCTTGAGAAGAAATGAAATTCAACCGAGCTGGATAGACGTCCATTCCAAATACAGCAAGCGCCTTGGCGGCACCGAAAAATATCAAAAGCACTACCGTACCTTTTTCCACTTTAGTCATTTGCTTATTTGTTTTCTTCAAGCGGTGCACGATTGCTCTCCTTAAACTGAAAACGCATAGCGACGCCAATTCCCCAATTACTTTCTCTATGCACCGCAAGCGACGGTTGACAATATCCATCACAGCAACTGTTTGCCTAATACCCTTGCACCGACAAAGCCATTTTGACGCAATCCCAAACAAAAGGGCAGCAAACAGCCTGCTGACGGCAAACACACGCCGCGCGTAGACCTATGCAACGTTAAATGTCCTTGGCCAAAAATTCTGCTTGACGACAAACCTCAGCACTATCATCTGTCCTTGCGCGTCCAAGCGCAACGTTGCCCTCTCCGCCCAACTGTATTCGGCCGCATCTTCCAAATACGCACTTTCTGAACCAGACCAAAAGTCACGCGCTGCGTACCGCACCGCTCTGATATGCAGTAAACGCTGGCGTATAACAAAGGAAATCAGTGTTCTACAAACCAGATCCGCACTGGCCTTGGCACTATGAAGCTATCCAAATATGGAATGCATCGTTAGTGCGCCGAATGCAGGCTACCGGAGACGTAATATGCTGGACTCACCGCTGCTGAATTAAAAGGCTCAGGTCTTGAGCCAACGAACAAGATAACGTCTTACGCTTGGGGGATTAATTGGTCGTTCAGCACCTGCAGAATAGGGGACGGATGCTATAACCTTGACAACGAATGCGATAAAACCCCGTCGGACAAAATTTCATTCTTAATACAGCAAGCGCCATGATGGAACACGGAAATATCAAACGCCTTAGCATGCATCCGTCCACCCTAGTGGTTTGCTGGTTTGTCCTCTACAACCAGCGCATCGTTGGAAACCTTACAGTAAAAAGGCTTAGCAACGCCCCCGTAACTTCAATACTTTCTCCATACATCTGAAGGCACGACTGACAATGCGTCAAAAACAACGTTTTACCCAATACCCTTGCGCCG
>JRZD01000041.1:10459-24379 GCA_000826945.1 Eimeria nieschulzi
GCAGGCACAAATGTGAAATGCCTTTGGCCAACAATGCCTCTCAACGACACCACTCGGCACTACCATCTGTCCTTGCGCGCCCAAGCGCAACGTTGCCCTTTGCCCGCAACCGCCTTCGGCTATTCCGCCGCCAGATACGCACTTTCTGAACCAGACCAGAGATCACACGCTGCGTATTGCACCGATTTCATAAGCAGTAAATGCTGGTGCATACTAAAGAAAAGCAGTGTTCTGCAAACCAGATCCGCCCTGGAATTCCCACAACACACCTATCCAAATACGAAGTGCCTCCCTCCTACGCCTTCTCCAGGCTATCGGAATTGTAATCTGCTGGAGCCAGCTATGCTGAATAAAAAGCTCGGACCTTGAGCCAACGAACAACATAGCATCTTAGGCTTGGGTGCTTAATTCGTCATTCAGCAGCTGCAGATTAGGGGACGGGTGCTATCACCTTGGGACCAAATGCGACAACACCGAGTCGGATGGACTTCCGTTCTAAATACAGCAAGAGCCGCGACGGTGCACAGACATATCAAACGCATTACCATACGTCCTTCCGTCCTTTCATTCTAGTCGTCTGCTGGTTCGTCCCCCACATGCAGTGCAGCATCGCTCTGTCTATACAGAAAAGGCATAACAACGCTCAGCAACACGACTACGTTCTTTGTCCACCTTACGACGCGGCTAAAAATATTTCTAAAAGTGACTTCTTACCCAATACCTTTGCGTCGCCAAAAACATTGCGACGCGTCTTTAAAAGCAAGGACAGCAAACGGCCTACGGGAAACAAACGCATGCCCCAAGTAGATTCTTGCAGAAACAAATTGTCAACGTTCTTGGCTAACAATGATGCTCAACGCCACAGCTCGGCACTACCATCTATCATTTCGCGTCCAAGCGCAACGCTGCTCTCTCCCAGCAATTGCCTTCGGCTATTCAGTCGCCAGATACGCACTTTCTGAAACAGACCAGAGGCCACGCGCTGCGTATCGCACCGCCTACATATGCAGTAAACGCTGGTGCATATTGAAGAAAGCCAGTGTTCTGCAAACCAGAGCCGAACAGGACGTGGCACAACGCACTTACTCAAATATGGATTGTATCCGTCGTGCGCCTCCGCCAGGATACCACAATCGCAATCTGCTAGTTCCAGCCATGCTGAATAAAGAGGTCGGACCTTGAGCTAACGAACAACATGGCTTCTCACGCTTGGGTGCTTAATAGGTCATTTGGATGCTGCAGAATAAGGGACGGGTGCTATCTCTTTGAGAAGGTAATCTATCCGAGTCGCATGTAATTCCATTTTAAATACACCAAGCGCCGTAACGGCACAAAAAAGTATCAAAAGCATTATCCTGTGTCTTTTCAGCTGAGTTATCTGCTTGTTTGTCCCCCCCACAAACAGTGCACGACTGCAAACCTTATACCGAAAAGACTTAGCAACACCTACTAACCCTAAGGCTTTCACTATGCAAC
The DNA here is from genome assembly GCA_000826945.1 of Eimeria nieschulzi. Taxonomy (NCBI): domain Eukaryota; phylum Apicomplexa; class Conoidasida; order Eucoccidiorida; family Eimeriidae; genus Eimeria; species Eimeria nieschulzi. Next base: position 11,936 of record JRZD01000041.1, read on the forward strand.
TCAGTAAGCGCCCGACAATAACAACTGCTTGATCAATACCCTTGCGTCGCCAAATTCATTTCGACGCATTCATACACACATGAACAGCAAAAGGCCTACGGGGGACAAACGCATGTTGCAAGTAGACCGCTGCGCCCGCAAATGTGAAACGTGCTTGGCCAACAATGCCTGTCGACAATGCAACTCGGCACTGCCATCCATCCCTTCTTGTGAATGCTAAATTGTGCCGTCTGCCTGTAACCGCCATCGGCTATTTATCCCCCAGATACCCACTTTCTGAAACAGATTAAAGGGCACGTGCTGCGTATGGCACCGACCTCATATGCAACAAATGCTGGTGCGTACTGGCGAAAAGCGATGTTTTACAAATTAGAGCCGAACTGGACCTGACACAACACACCTATCGAAATACGAATTGTATCCCTCATGAACAGTCGCCAGACTGCTGGAAGCGCAATCTACTGGGTCCAGCTATGTTGTATAAAAACGTCGTACTTCACGTAAACGAGCAAGATGGCAGCTTACGCTTGGGTGCTTAACTGGTCATTCACCAGCTGCAGAATAGGGGACAGGTGCTATCACAATGAGGTGGAATGCGATAACACCGATTTGGATGGAATGCCACTGTTAATACAGCAACTCCGGCACAACACACAAACATATCAAAAGCATTAGCATACTTCCTTCCACTCTAGTCATCTACTCGTTTGTCTTCTACAGTCAGCGCACCAGTGCAAACCTTATACCGAAAAGGCTTAGCAACGCCTAATGACCTGAATACTTTCTCTATGCACCTTAAAGCACGGCTGGCAATGTGCCGGAAACAAATGGTTGCCGAATACCCTTGTGTCGCCAAACCCGTTTCCATGCATCCATAAACGCAAAGACAGCAAGACGAGTCTGAGACACATTCATGCCAAGCGTAGACATTTGCGCCCACAAACGTGAAATGCCTTCAGCCAAAAATGACTCTCGACAACACACCTCAGCACTATCATCTGTCCTTGCGCATCCACGCACAACGTTGTCCTTTCCGCGCAACTGTATTTGGCCGCATCTCCCAGATACGCACATCCTGAACCAGACCAAAGGTCACTCGCCGCGTATCGCACCGCCCTCATATGCAGTAAATGCTGGTGCGTACTGAAAAAAGCGGTGTTTTACAAACCAGAGCCGCATTGGACTTGCCACAACATACCTACCCAAAAGCGGAGTGAATCCCTCATGCGCTTTTGCCAGGCTACCGTAATGGTAATCTGTTGGGTACGCCTATGCTGAATAAAAAGGTGCGACCGCAAGCCAAAGAACAAGATGACGTCTTACACTTAGGTGCTTAAAGTACTAGTCAGCACCTGCAGAGGAGGGGTGCTATGAGTTTGAGAAAGAATGCGATAAAACCGAGTCGAATTTCAAATTTTATTTTAGTACAGCAAGCGCCGTGAAGGCACAGAGACATATCAAAATCATTACGCTACGTCCTGCCACCCTAGTCATCTGCTGGTTGTCCCCTGCAAGCAGCGTACCATCGCTTTGTTTATACAGAAAAGGCGTAACAACGCCCAGCAACCCAAATACCCTCTCTGTGCACCTCGACACGGCTGCCAATATCCCTAAAACAAACTCCTTTCCCAATGCTTTTGCGTCACCAAATCCATTTTGACGCATCCTTAAACGCAAGGATAGCGAAAGGTCTACGAGGGACAAACGCATGCCGCAAGCAGATTTTTGCGGAAGCAGTTGGTAAATGCTCTTGGCCAACAATGCCTATCGACGACACCACTCGACACTAACGTTTGTCATTGCGAGTCTAAGCACAACGTTGCCTTCTGCCCACAACCGCCTTCGGATATTCAGTCGCCAGATACGCACATCCTGAATCAGAACAGAGGGCACGTGCTGAGTATCGCATCTTTCTCATACGCAGTAAATACTGGTGCGTATTGAAGAAAAGCGGTGTTCTGCAAACCAAAACCGAACTGGACTTGACACAACAAGCCTACCCAAATATGGAGTGTATCCGTCGTGCGCCTCCGCCAGGCTACTGTGAGCGTAACGTGCTAGGTCCAGCCATGCTGAAAAAAGAGGTCGGACCTTGAGCCAACGAATAACATGACATCTCACGCTTGGGTGCTTAGCTAATTGGTCAGCAGCTGCAGAATAAAGGACGGGTGCTACCCCTTTGAGAACAAATGCAATAACACCGACTTGGATAAAATTCCGTTGAAATACAGCAAGCGCCGTGACGCCAGAGGGAAATATCAACAGTACACTACGTCCTTTCACTCTGGTCGTCTGCTGGTCGGACCGTTACACGCAGTGCAAAATTGCAAGCCTTATATCTACAAAGCCGAGCAACGCCTACTAACCCGAATACGTTCAATATGAACCTCAATAAATGCCTGACAATACCACTAGAAACCAACTCTATGCCCAGTACCCTTGCATCACCAAATTCATTTCGCCGCATTCATAAACACAGAGACAGCAAACGACCTACGGGGGGCAAACGCATGCCGCAAGTAGACATTTGCGCCTATAAATGTGAAATACGCCTGGCCAGCAATGCCTCCCGACGACGCAACTCGGCACAACCGTCTGTCCTTGCTCGACCAAGCGCAACGTTGCCTTCTCCCCGCAACCGTCTCTAACTATTCATTTCCTAGCTACCCACTCTCTGAAACAGACAAGAAGGCACGCGCTGCTTTTTGCATCGCTTCCATGTGCAGTATTTGCTGGTGCCTACTGAAGAAAGGCGGTGTTCTGCAAACCAGAGAAGAACTGGACTTGGCACAGTGCACCTATCCAAATATGGAGTGCATCCGTTGTGTGCTGTCGCCAAACTAGCATAATCTTAATATTCGTGGTTTCGCTACGATGAATGAACACCGCGGACCTTGAGACAACGAAAAAATGGCGTGTTCCGCTTGGGTCCTTAATTGGTCATTCAGCAGCTGCAGAATAGAAGGCAAGTGTTATGCCCTTAAAAACGAATGCTCTAAAGCCGAGTCAAATGGAATTCTATTTTAAATACAGCCAGCGCCGTCAGGGCACACAAAAATATCAAAAGCAGTATCCTACCTCCTTGTACCCTAATCGTCTGCTAGTTCGTCCCCTATAAGGAGTGCGACACTGGTTTCCTTACACCGAAAACGCTCAGCAACGCCCAGTAACACGAATACTTTTTATATCCATCTCAATATACGGCTGACAATAAACCTAAAATCAGCTCCTTTCCCCATACACATGCGTCGCCAAACCCATTTCGAGCATCTTTAAATACAAGGACAGAAGGACAACTCTGGGAAAAACACATGCCGCAAGTAGACTTTGCGGGCACATGAGGGAAGTTCCCATGGCCAAGAATGCTCTTGAACGATGCAGCTCAGCATTGCCATCTGTCCTTGCGCGTCCAAGCGGAATTTTGCCCTCTCCCTGCAACTGCCTTCGGCTATTCAAATACAGATACGCACTTCCTGAACCAGACCAGAGGGTAAATGCTGGTGCATACTGAAGAAATGGGGTCCTTTGCAGCCCACAGCAGCACTGAACGTGACACAACAAGCATATCCAAATACGGAATATATCCGTCGTATGCTTTCACCAGGCTAACGGAATCGTAATCTGCTGGATGCACCTATTCTGAATAAAACGGTCTGACCTCGATCCAACGAACAAGATGAAGGCTTACGATCCAGTGCTCAGGAGGTGATTCAGCAGCTACAGAATAGAAAAAAGGTGCCATTACATTAAGAAGAAATATGATAAAACAGATTCGAATTGACTTCTAGTTCAAATACAACAAGCGCTGGCACGGCACACAAAAATATCTAAGGGATTACCCTACATTCTCCCACCCTAGCCATTTCTGTTCCGTCCTTATACAAGCGATGCTCCGCTGCTCTCCATATACCAACAAAGGTGAGGAACGCCCAGTGAACCGAATACTTTATCTATTCCTCTAAAGACACGCATGACAATAAGCTTAAAAACAACGCCTGTCCTAATACCCTTGCATCGCCAAAGCCATGTGGACGCACCCATAAACACAAAGACAGCAAAAGGCCTACGAGAAAAACGCGTGCCGCAAGTAGAAATTTGCACCTATAAATGATATATGCCCTTAGCCGGCTATGCCTGCCGACGACACAGCTCGGCATTACCACCTGTCTTTGCGCGTCCAAGCGCAACGTTGCCCTCTGCCTGCTACCGCCTCGGGTTATTCAGCCGCCAGATACACACTTCCTGAACCAGACCAGAGGTCACGCGCTACGTATCGCACCGCTCTCATATGCAGCAAACGGTGGTGCGTACTGAAGAAAAGCGGTGCTCTGCCAACCAGAGCCGCACTGGATGTGACACAACAAACCTACTCAAATATGGAATGTATCCGCTGTGCGGCTTCGCCGGCCTACCGTAGTCGTAATTTTCTGAGTACAATTATGCTGAATAAAGAGCGCGGACCTCGAACCAACTAACAAGATGGCGTCTTACGCTTGGGTGCTTAATTGATCAGTCAGCAACTGCAGAATACGAGACTGGTGGTATCATCTTAAGAAGGAATGCGAGAAAACCAAGTTGAATTGAATTCCATGCTAAATACAATAACCGCCCTGCCGTGAGGGCACAGAAAAGTATCAAAAGCATTACTACACGTTCGTCCACCCTAGTGGTCTGCTGGTTCGTTCCATACAAGCAGTGCACTACTTTTTTCATTAAACTGAAAAGGCTTAGCAACACCGACAAGACCGATTGCGTTTTCTATGCACCTCAAGCGACGGCTGAAAATACCCCTAAAAGCAACTCCAATACTCATGTGTCGCCACACCTATTTCGACGCATCCATAAACCCAGTGACAAAAGAAACCTACGGGGGACAAAATCACGCCGAAAGTAGACATTTGCACCCGCGAATATAAAAAAACCCTTGACCAACAACTCCTTGCAAAGCCGCAACTCGGAACGGCCATCTGTCCTTTCCTGTCGAAGCGCAACGTTGACTTCTGCCTGCAACCGCCTTCGGCTATTCATTCCCCAGTTACCCACTTTCTGAAACAGACAAGAGGGCAAGCGTTACATATTGCATCGGTCTCATATGCAGCAGGTTCTTGTGCGTACTGAAGAAAAAGCGGTGTTCTGCAAACAAGAGGCAAACTGGACTTGACACAACACATCTATCCAAATATGGAATGCATCCGCTGTGCGTGGTTGCGTGCCGTCGCTTAACGTAATCTCCTGGGAGTCTGCTATGCTAGATAAAAATCTGGGACCAATGAACAAGATTGCATGTGATGCTTCGTTGTTCAACTGGTCAGCCAACATGTGCAAAATACGGGACGGATATCATCGCACCAAAATGCCATGCGATAAAACCAAGTGATACGGTATCCCTTTGAAAATACAGCAATCGCTATCACAGCAATTGCCACCACAGCACAGAAAAATGAATATTAAAGCCATCACCTTACTTCCCTTTACCCTAGATATCTTATCGATCGTCGGTTAATGTGTCGTTTTATACTGAAAGGGCTGAGCGATACACAAAAACCCGAATGCCGTGTCTACACATCTTAAGACATGGCTAAGATTTTCCTTGAGTGCAACAATTTGGCCACCATCCTTGCGTCAACAAACCCATTTCCCCGCATCCATATCACAAGAACCAAAAATAGTCTACTGGACAAACGATGACACAAGTAGGCCTTTGCAGCCACAATTGTATAATGCTCTTGGCAGAGGAATGCCTGCCATCGACGCAAATCGGTACTACCATCTGTCCTTGTGTATACAAAGATGCTGTTGCTCTCTACTTGCAAAAATCTTCGACTATTCATCCGTCAGATACGCACCCGCTGAAACAGACCAGACGTGGCATACTACGTGTCGCACCCATCTCATATGCAGCAAATTCTGGTGCGTTCCGACAAAAATCGATACTGTGGAAACCAGAGCCGCATTGGACATAACGCAACTATCCAATTATGCAGTGCATGCCCTGTCGATGTGCTTGTGGCTACCCCAATCTTAATCTGCTGAGACCTAGCTGGGCTGAATAAAAAATTGAGACCAACAAATAAAATGGCGTGTTATGCTTGGGTGTTCAATTGGTCAGTCAGCAGATGCAGATTAGAGGACGGATACCACCGTTCTGAAACGCCATGCGATAAAACAAAATCAGATGGAAGTCCTCGCCAAATACAACAACCGAAATGAACACATTGAAACATATTAAAACCGTTTGCCTACTTCCTTCCACCCTAGCCGTCCACTAGCTTTTACGCTAATGTGTCGTTTTATACTGAAAAGGCTGAGCGATATACAAAAACCCGAATGCTGTGTCTACGCATCTCAAGACACGGCTAGGAATTTCCTTGATTGCAACGCTTGGCCACCATCCTTGCGTCAACAAAACCGTTTTCCCGCATCTATAAACACAAGAACCAAAAATAGTCTACTGGACAAACGATGACACAAGTAGGCCTTTACAGCCACAGGTGTGTAATGCCCTTGGCCAGGAATGCCTGCCATCGACGCAAATCGGCACTACCAGCTGTCCTTGTGTATCCAAAGGCGACGTTTTCGTCTGCTTGAACACGCCTTCGACTATTCATCCGTCAGATACGCACCCGCTGAAACAGACCAGACGTCGCTCGCTACGTATCGCATCTCTCTCATATGCTCCAAATGCGGGTTCATACTGAAACGTTCTGTTCTGCAATCGAGAGGCGCACTGGAGACAACGCGCCTATCAAATTACGGAAGGCGCGCGCTTTGCTTGTTTGCATGGCTACCCAAATCCTAATCTGTTGGGTCTCATCTGTGCCAAATAAAAAGCTGAAACCAACGGGTGAGGCGGCGTATAATGCTTGGGTGTTCAATTTGTCAGTCAGCAGTGCAAAATAGATAACGGAAACAATTGCCCTAAAATAAGATACGATAAAACCAACTCAATCGTAATCCCTTTCCATATACAGCAATCGCCATGACCACACAGAAACATATCAAAGCCATTACCCTACTTGTCTCCACTCTAGCCGTCCACTGACTGGTTCACCCGTTAATCTGTCTTTTAATACTTAATTAAAGAGCTTAGCAATGCACAAAAACCGAATGCGGTCTCTACGCATCTCAAAACACGGCAAAAGATTTTTCTGCATGAAACTGCTGAGTTAATATCCGTGCGCCACCAAACCAGTTTACCGCGCTCATACATGCAAGGACAGGAATACGGGACAAACGGACGCTGCAAGTAGGTCTTTGTAGCCACAGATGTGCAATGCCCGTAGCCAGCAATCCCCATCGCCATCGGAGCTCGAAACTACCATCTGTCTCTGTGTGCGAAATGGCGACGTTACGTACCTCCGCCTGCAACCGCCTTCGGCTGTCCATTAACCAGATACACACTTGCTGAACCAGGCCACAGGTCCCCCGCTACATATTACACCCCTTTTGTATACACAAAATGCAGATGCATTGCTGAAGCAACGTTCTGCTGTCCAATCCAGAGCCTCACTGGATACAACACGCCTATCCATATATGCAGTGCATCCACTGGCTTGTTCGGGTGCCTACTCTAATCGACTAGGACCTGCTAAGGCTTAACAAAAAATTAAGTCCAACGTGCAACATGGCATTTTAGGCTTTGGTTTTCAATTGGTCAGTCAGCAGGTGCAGAAGATAAAAGGGATACCATCACCCTGAGGCGCCATGCGATAAAACGAGGTCACAGGGAATCCCTCTCCAAATGCAGCAATCGCCATGGCCACACATAAATATATCAAAACCACTACCATACTTGCTTCCGCTGTTCCCGCCAACTAGTTTGTCCGTTAATGGGGAGTTTTATACTAAAGCGATAAGCAACCGACAAAACCTGAATGGTGAAAGCGCTGGGCAACGCACAAAAGCCCGAATGCTGTCTTTACGTATCTAAAGACATGACTAAGTATTTCCCTGAATGTAGCTGCTTGATCCATAACTTTGCGCCACTAAACTCGTTTCCCCGCATTCGTAAACACAAAGACTGGAAATCGACTGCGCAAAAACCGGATGCAGTAAGTATTCCCTTGCAGCCGCAAATGTGTAATGCCCATGGCCAACGATGCCTGCCACCGCCACTGCTCGACACTACCATCTGTCCTTGTGCGTCCATGTTCAACTTTGCCCTCCGCCTACAACTTCCTTCCGCTATTCATCATCTAGATAAGCACTTCCTGAACTAGGTTAAAGGTCACCCACCAAGTATCGTGCTGTTCGAATATGATGCAGTAAATGCTATGGCATACTGAATAGAGGCTATGCTCTGCAATGCACAGCCGCACTAATATACGGCATTTATGCAACTATGGAATGCCCTCGCCGTACTTTCGCCAGGCTACCGTGGTCGAATTCTGCAGGGACTAAACAATACAAAAAAGCGGGCTAACGAGAACGAGGGCATGTTATGCATGGGTGTTCAATTGGTCAGTAAGCACCCGCACAGAGTAGACGATACACGCCATCCCACTGAAAAGAAATGCGCTAAAAAGGAATCGGATAGAATTCCACTCGAAATACAGCAATGGCCATGACGATTCACAAAAATAGAAAAAATATTGGTAGATTGATCGTGGACCCCTACCGTCCGCTGGTTCATCCGAAACAAGCAGCTGAAATTACCGCCCCTACCGAAAAGCCTAAACAGCGCCCACAAAACCAACTGTTTCTCTAAACGTCTCAAAAAGGAAGCAACAAATCCCCCTTAATGTAAGTTCTTGGCCAATACTCCTGGGTCCCCCAAATCTATTTCGTAGCATCCATAAACACAAGGACAACAAACGGCCTACGTGACAAAAAAATGTCGCATGTAGTCCTTTGATTCCAAAATTGTGCAGTGCTTTTGACCAGGAATACCTGGTTTCAACTAAAAGCAGCAAAAATACTATCGGTCCTTGAGATTCCAAGCGCGACGTCGGCCTCTGCCTAAAACCTCCTTCGGGTATTCATCCGCCACTAACGCACAAGCTAAACAAGAAGTGAAGCCACCCTCTACGGAGCAGATTATTCAGCAAAAGTCCTATACCACAATACTCGTTACCTTGGCTATCGCAGTCGTACTGCGGCCACCCAGATATACTAACTTTTAAAATTGAGCCAACGAACAACATTGCGCCCTTCGCTGGGGTGTTCAATAGGACAGTCAGCAGCTTCCCAATAGGAGACGGATACAATTTCGTTAAAACAGAATACGATAAAACTAAGTCCATCCCATTCCAAAATACAGCACTACCATGACAGAGAAACACATACAAGGCATTACTAGACTTGCATGCACCATTACGTGAGCTAGTTCGTCAGCTAAAAGCAGTGCACGACTACTCTCCTTATGCAGAAAAGGCCCGGCAAAGCGAACAACCCCAAAGGTTTTTTATATGCAGCCCAACAAAAGACTAAGCATTTTTTTTAATGCAGCTCCTTGCAAATTCCGTCCTATCACCACACTGATTTCGTAGCATCCATAAGCGCAAAGACAGGAAAGGACCTGTCGGACAAACGGATGCCGCATGGAGGTCTTTGCGGTGACGAACATGTAATTCCATTGGCCAACAGTGCCTGCCACCGATGCAAAACGGCACTACCTTCTGTCCGTGTGCTTCAAACTGCGGCTTTGCCCTCTGCCTGCAACCTCTTTCGGGTGTTCATCCGCTAGACACTCACGCACTGAACCAAACCAGACACCACCTCCTATATATGGTATCGTTTCCATGTCATGCAGTAAACGCTGGTGCATACTGACACGAAGCTCTGATCTCAAATTCAGAGCCGCACTGGACAGAATGAGCTTATGCAAAAATATGGAGTGTATCCGCTATGCGTGTTCGTGCCGCTGCCCTAATCGTAAATTTTTGGGATGCAGCTATGCTGAATAAAAAAATGAAACCAACGAACAAGATGGCGTGCTGTGCATAAATGTTCAAGATGTCAGACAGCGGGTGCAGAATAAAAGACGAATACCATTTCTTTCAAACGGAACTCCAGAATATCTAGTCAGAGGAAATCCCACTTCAAGTACAGCAACTGCTATAATGAAAGAGAGGCATATCAGAAATATGATTTTACTTGCTTCACCCTAACCGTCCGCCGCTTCGTCTGCTCACTGCAAAACTGCTCATTTTATACAAAACAAGTTAAGCAGCGCGCGATAACACGAATGCTGTCTTCGCGCATCTCAACAGACAGGAAAAATTCTCTAAATGTAACTACTTGCATAACACCCTTGCGTCACCGAATCTGTTTCACCTCACCCATAGAGCCGAAAAGAGGAACTCGAGTAGGCGGGAACAGGATGCCACAAGTGAATCTTTGCCACCAGATAAGTGTAATGCCCTTACCCACCAATGCCTGCCACCGACGCAACATGGCACTACCATCTGTCCATGTGCACTTATGCATTATTTCGTTCTATGCCTGCAGCCTCTTTCGGGTGTGCAACAGCCAGAGAAGCACCAAATGAACCGGAATAAAAGTCATGCGCAAAAAAACAGATTGGTCCACTAGCCTCTTACAGCACCGTGGTTTTTCGCATGACTCTCTTTGCCTTTGTCTGCTAGAATGTACAAAGGACAATCCAAAATATCGCGCCAAAACAAAATTTGGTGCTCATGCTTGGGTGTCGAATTTGGCATTCAGCATTTGTAAAATGCAATACAGATCCCTTCCTCCTGAAACGGAATGCGAAAACGCCGAGTCGGGTGCATTCCCCTTTTAAATACAGCAGTAGCAACGATGGCGCACAAAAGTATTTAAAACATTATCAGAGTTTCGTCAACCCAATCTGTCCGCTGGTTTGTCCTCTGCAAACAGTGCTATACTGTGCTCCTTATACCGAAAAAAGCTAAGCAGCGCACAAAACACGAAAGGCGTCTTTAAGCATCGCAACAAGCGCCAGAGAATTTCTCTGAATGTCACTGCCTACTCTATAGACTTGCATCACCAAGTCCATTTTGCGGCATCCATAAACACAAAACCAGGAAGTGTAGTATAGGACAAACAGAAGGCGCAAGTATGTTTTAGCTGCCAGGGATGTGGAATGCGTTACGCCAATATAATTTTTCACACAAATGGAGCTCGGCAAGTCTAACTGTTGTCTTTGTACGTCTAATTGCAACGGTACCCTTTTCTAAAGCCGCAGCTGGGTCTCCAATTCGCCAGAAACGCACCATCTGAACCAGAAACAACGTCAACCGCTGCGGAACAGATATATACATTAGCTCCTCATACCGACGAGCTTGTTCACAATCACATCGTAGTCGCAATCTGCTAGAACTCACCAATAAAAAAACTTTTTGCTAACAAAACAACATCGCGTCTCATGAATCGTGTTCAGTTGGTCAATCAGCAGCAGCAGTATAGCACGAAGGCCATCCCGCTGAAAAGGAATGCAACACACGGATTCAGATCGAATCCCATCCTAAATGACGATATCACTATAACGGCACAAACGTGAATTTAAATCACTACTAGTTGTGCAATACTCTAGCTGTCTGCTGGTTTGTCAGTTACAAGCAGTGCGTCATTGCTAGAAAAACGAAGCCACTTGCACAAACCCCATAGTGTCTCGATGTATCTTAACAGAAGGCAGAAAGTTTCCCTCAGTGCAACTGCTTGCTCAATACCCTTGAGTCGCCAAAAGCATTTGGTGGCATTCATAAACACAAGGAACGTAAATGGCCTACAGGACGAAAGATTACGTAAGCATCCCTGTAATGCAAAGGATGTGCAAAGCGCGTCTCCAAGAAAGTGTCGCTAACAGAGCTAGGGGCTACCATCTGCTCTAGTGCGTAAAAGAAGGACGCTGTCCTTTTCCTGCAACCGCCGTCGGGTATTCATTCGCCAGAAACGCACTACTGAACCAGGACAGAAGTCACGCTCTATGGAGCAAATCGTTCCATGAATGTATCACGAAGTGCTTGGTCATGTGGCTACCTTAGGCACAATCTGCTGGGAACCACAGATTTTAAATCAAAAAGCTGGTTTAAAAAACAAGATCGTGTCTTACGGTTTGTTGTGTAGTTGTTCACTCAGAAACTGAAAAATTGAGGACTGGCGCAACAGCCCTGAACGCTAACGCCATAAAAGCGAGTCGGCGCGAGTGGCACTTCAAATACAGCAATCGCCGTGATGGCACTGAAGCATATTAACAATATTAAGAGACGTACGCCCACCCTAGCTGTGAACTGGTTCGGTCGCCACAAAAAATGCGCAATCACTCTATTGAAAAGCTGAGAAACAACAAAAAACCCGAATACTGTTCCTATGCGTACCAACAGACGGATGACTCCCTGATAAGTGCTTCGCCAGTCTCCTTGCGTTACAAAAGCCATTTCCCCTAATTCATAGACACAAGCGCAGGAAATAGCTTACGGAGCAAACCGATGCGGCAAGTAGGCCTTTGCGCCCAAGAATGTG
>JRZD01000042.1:0-24249 GCA_000826945.1 Eimeria nieschulzi
CTGTCGCCGGTTGGGCAGGCAGGTTCAAATAGTAGTTGGAATCTCTGTGCGAAAAAGTGAAGCGAGACTGGAATTTTTCGCTACGCCACTTCCTACCTTGGTTGAGGGCGGCTGCGTATTGTGCCTGGGCATGTTTAGAGAAAGCATTACTCAACGTATCTCCCTCGGACGTATTACTAGAATGTTTTCCACTGGGCACATAATTGTGGCCTGTGCTACTTTGTGGCCTTTTCTTGGGGCTTTCATGCTGCATTCGACGTTTGAACGGCTGCTCCCCTGATCGTGCCATGAAACCGCCCAGTCTGTCGGCCGTTGGGATGTACATCGCTCTGGTTTCCGGAAATAGTACGGAATTCTCTAGTTGGAATTTGTCAGAGAGAGGCAAAGTTCTATAGCTTGCGTGTCTGTGAGTGACGTGATCGTTTGCCCAGGGTCGATTTTGCCAAACGGCCCTTGATGGCATATATAGATGGGTAACAGGGGAAGCCCAGCAATGTGAGGAGCAGATACATAAAAGAATACCACAAAGAAGTGTGTAATACGACTCATATTTCGCTGCCTTCTATGACCAGCCCCATGGATTCCCTACCTTAGTCACAGCATCCACCTTTGCATTGTGGTGGGGATACTAGAGACATACGGAATAGCAATACACACAGCAGAAGAAAGAAAGTACAAAGGCACGGCATACTTGCAAGTTAAGCTCGCCAGACTCTCCCAGAACAGCAGGAACATAGGAGAGTAAGGCTCGCCCACCACTGACGAATCTCTACTGGTATTGCTAGAAACAAGAAATCGCTTCCTCGACTAAAATTTTTACATTTATTACCATAAATTTTAAAATTCCTCATGGGTGCTCACTTTTGTGTAACGCACCACCATGCCAACAATAGAGGTGGCGGTGCAGAGGTCACTTCACCCCTAGCAGGGCTGCACTTTGGGCTGCGGTACCGTTGGATCAAACAAAGGAAGTCCTCCGATTAGCCTTTCCCCTGCTTCCTAATAAAATACTGTACCACCTATAGTTCATTAGGGAAGGAATATCCACGAACGCAAGGGATCAAGGGTATGAGTTCTGAATGTCGTGTGTAACTGTAGTATGTTAAAGCGTATGTTCGATATTGGAGTGCTTGTCTGTTTGTTATCACATAGCACTGTCCTGATTAATGCCCTAAGTTATCTATGAGTGGAAGGGTTAAGCCTATGTGCATGAGAAGCAGTAGTCCAGCGCCTCCGATTGTCTGCTGGAAAAAATGCATGCCCAACGCCAGCTACAGGTTGACCGCATTCCATTTGCGCCTGGCTGTGCTCAGGCCTGCATGGCTTCAAAGAGGCCAGCCGGAGAAGGGCAGACTTCTTTGGGGACTAATTATTCTTAAGTTATTGTTTAGGGTTAGCACTTGTGGCCTTTAAGCAGAGGCCTAAGTGCGAGCGTTACAGTAACATTCTTACTGGCTTCGGCATCCCTGCTTAGAGCAGAAACGTATTCATAGTATTTGAAAGCGATCTATCCCCATAGAAATATCCTCCCTCAAAGCCTTCATCCCTGAGGTCATACGGCATCGAAATAAACAAGTGGCAAAGAATTACAACCCAGATGCAGCTACTCTGCACCTCAGAAATCCATTCTAGAACACACTCTGGGGATCGGGGCTACTGTTCCCCACACAGCTATAGTACCTCCACTCAGCAAGCACTTAGGGTAGGAATTAGGATAAATTCTACTTATAAGCAACAGACAAGCACTCCAATACCGATGGAGCATACTAATATGCTACGCCTTGTTTGGGGAAGACATTCGCCCTACTCTTTCACTCAATTATTCCACTCTTTCACTCCAACTTTGGCTTCCCTTATCCTTTCCCCTTCAAGGGAATTGTGCCTACAACTGTTCGCATTTTTTGGATGGAAGCTGCAAAATGGCAGAAGGGTTCAGATCTGAAGCGAGTTGATACGCTGACCTTGGCTGGAATAGTTAGGGGGGTACCTGCATAATCAGCCTAGGGTCAAACTAAAGAACGATAGGAAGCAGTTTCTACTGCCAGGAAACACTGTTCCACGTCAACGCCTTATGTCTGGTCCCATAAGAAGGCAAAGGTTCGTGATAGGCAGTTGGGACCTCCTATGTTACTGCACAGGTCGCAATCTATTGGCAGGGTAATCTCGGCAATCTTAGCGACAGGCTAGGTGGCGGCCAGAAAGCGGAATACTATTACACTAACCAGATCGTCAGTCTGCTAAGCAGCAGGCGTCATGTAGAGTGCCAAAGATTAGGGGCCTTCAGCGTAGCTGAATGTTCATTCATCCACCCCATTTCTACGCATAACGCTGTAGGGCTGCTAGGAGTAGAGAAGGCATGATGGTATTTACAGCTACCGCATGCATCTTGTCTGCGGGAATTGCCAGTCCCCTTCTTATGCCGGAATTGCTAGCGTGTTCTGACAACGCACGATGCCCTTGCTTTAGTCGGGCGCTTCACCTTTCATTCAGCACACCCAGTTGGGTAAGAATGTTCGTAGTAGAGTGTCATTACTCAATTCTGTGATCCCTCGAACTGTGCTCAAAAGCTGTGGCTGTTCATTTGCCAAACGTACAAGAAACGGAGTGGCATAGTTAGGAAGCTAATGATAAACCGGCTGTTTAGAAGCCGACCAGTCAAATTGATATCAACTAGGCTGACGCTTGGTGGCTGCTTCCTCTAACCTAAACTATAAAGGGCCAACACAAAACAAGCAGACTGCAAAATATTCCTCTCCCTCTGGTGTAGTACAGGCGCAATGGTATCATACGAACGAGGGCATGTTGAGAGGCAGGACCAGCACATGGAAAATAAATGCAAGCCACAATTTGCCCCTCTGAAGCCTTAAGTTCAAGCAGCCGTGCTGCCATTACGCTGCGCTGCGAGTAGAATGATTTTCTGGTTATGCAGTGGAGCTGCATTACCGATGCCGCTAGCTCCGCAGAGTCGCGGAGGGCATCCATTTGCGCCCGGTAAGGCAAAGCATCAGCAACTGTCCATCCGTCGAATCCACCCATCGGCGAGCCTGAAATCGCAGGCACCCAACAGCCCCTTTCATTTTCAAAGCCGTGCAGAAACCCCACGAATGACAACAGCAAACAACACCCGGGCTCCGGCAACAAAGAACTGGATTGCTTGATGCGATGAAACAGCTTGATACAAAAAGAAACTGAGCTGGAATACCTTAAATAAGCAATTATACCTCTTCTCCCTGCAAGCACTTCAATAAGGAGGGGCTAACCTGAGGAAACAGCTGCCCATGCTCGTCCATTAAAGCTCTTGAGGCTTGCTGGTACAGCATCTGGTGCTCCTGATGCAACAATGCGACTTTACGACCGCGTTCTCGCACTGCAAAGGCAGCAACGGCGCGTTGTTGATCGTCAATAAACTGCCTTAGAGTGCGTTGCTGGCGTGAACAGATGTGGCCATTGTCCCGTCTATGTGCAATCCACGAGCAGCCATTAGAACACCCCTTTCCGCTGCAAGGGAAGTCGCCTTCTTTGTTTCGACTCAAAGAGCACTCGATGCAGCCTCCCACTCTCCTGCCGGATGTTGCGTCTCGCCCTCGTGTGTCCCCAGGTGGCATCAAAACCAGCAAAGAAGGAAGTCGCATAGCCATTGTAAGGGGCCTGCAGACGGCGTAACATGCCGCGAGGGAGCAGCGAATCAGAAAAGCCAGCCAAGATCTCCTTTGTAACTCCTCACATACCGTAGGAACAGCCCCTCCATTAGCACCAGGAAAATCAGCGACAGAGTTTCCAAGCGCAGCTTGGGGGCCTCGTAGAGATGCTGCTTTTGATGCCGACTGTTCATCCTCCAAAGAAATATCCCATGGCGCAAATGCCTCCAGTGTCGTGGGGGTCCCCAAGCCTTCCGACGTTGCAGTGGCGGCGAAGAGCTGCAGCAGCCCCTGCCACCGAGAGGGCTTTGGGGGAGCACAGAAGGGAGCAGTCGCGTTTATTAGACTGGCAAGTTCCTCCAGACGGGTGCGACCATCAGCGGTCTGGCCACTGGTGACACCGGACGGAGAGGCTGCAGGGAAACTGGGCTCCCCTAGCACAAAAAGGCGACCTCCTAGACCTTCGACAATCTGGTGAAAAAGCAAAAAGTCAAGAGCAGGCATTTGACAGTTACGGCAATTGCATGCAGAAACTCAGGGGCCTCGCGAGAGCTAAAAGAAGTTAAGCTTCCTGCGCTGCTTCCCCAAGACTCACCAGGACGAGTTGATCTTCTTTTCCGCATGAAACACGCCGGCATATAGCTCGCTGTAGCACGCCAAAACGGAAATACAAAACGCCTTAATGGTAGGGGAGTATGGGCTCTAAACTTTAAATTCTACAGCAAAAAGTACCAAAATTCCCACCAGCACCACCCCACCCGTTGCCGCTGCCCCTGAAACGTCGGCTCCGCTGCAGGCATATACTACGGCAGAATCAGTACCTACGTGGGTGTTGTCAATAGTGAAGGCTTCCGAAGGCTCCGCTCTTTGAAGGGTGTGGAAGTCGGGAGTTTGTGGATGTTCGACCTCAGAGTTGGGCATTGAGATCTTAAAAGCAACAAGCAGCAACTGAAGGGGATGGTGGTGCTGCTGCTGTCCTTGCTGCAATGGCTCTGATGCAGCGGGGCCCTCTGGTGTTTGTGAGATGTCATCTGCATCTGCTGCTGCTGGTCTGCTGATGCCGTTGCTGTGCAGCGGCTGTTGCACGCAGCCGACACTCCGAGTGACAGCTAGGAGTATCACGTATCGAAATCTGGGAATTTTAAGCCATTTGCTGGTCTTTATGAGCCAAGCAGCAAAGAGGCACTGAACGGCACAGCTCTCACTCCTCAGAGGAGGGAGGTGACTTGGCCAGTTGCCATTTGCTCCAGGTCTCGTGCTGAAGGGACCAACGGGAGATAACAATAAAACTCGTAAGATTGCGGAATGAAGATGAGTAGGAAGGGCCGCGGCAGACCGGAAACCAAGGAGCTCTAAAAGCTGAACAGACAAGACATGAGGCCCACAACACGGAGTAACGTGTAAACCTTCAAGGCCTTGAATTGATGGCGTAGGAGCTGTACGAAAAGCACACAGCAGCTCAAAGCCTGTGAAGCTAGCAGCATCAAGTGATGCTGCTGTATAGCAGCAGCAGTCAGTAGCCGCTACATTAGCTGGGCCCTTTACCATCTTGGCCTTGCGGTTCACTCGACCCCAGCTTGCCAGCAACCCCGTACCCCCGCCTCCTGTTCCCATCACTTCACTCTCAATAAGTACTTGCTGCTGTTGATACTGAGCATGAGGATGGAGGGGCCGACGGGCCCTTAGGTTTATCTGGGCTGCGCCTTGCAACTGCCGACTGCGTCGGTTCCACGCTGCTGGAAGCCCCTAAGTCGGTTGAGGGTCACCAATCAGCTGAGATTCTTCAAAAATAAAGAATTCAATTCACCGAAAAAAGGCAAGAGGTACTCTCGGCAGCAGAGGAAGAGGCCCTTTGTCGAATTAGCCAAACTTGAAGGCAGAGGGGACTGCCTGACTAAATGTTAAAGATGGTGGCAGAGTAGGGTTTGGAGCCACAAAATCCAAAAGATTAATATCTGCTACTTGAGCTAGGAGGTAATACAAATACGGAAGGGAGGCGTATGTCTGTGGGTGTAGCAAATGAGAGCCAACGAACAATCACACTATTGCTAGAGGTAGGTACAGGATTCTGTGTAAAAAGCAACCACTGGCAAACCGTTTAATAATTCAAGGTGCTTATTGAAGTAGCCTCACGTTAGCACTAGCCGCTTCGCTTGGGGTTGCCCGGAACCTGGGCAGTTGAACCCAAAGCGAAGAGGATGTGAAACGAAGGCTTGACGTACATGGCCTTTTTCCCCAAAATTTCTAAAGACAACAGTTCTCAGTCAAGCATAAAAGTAAGGATAAAACAATGCGTAGAAAAGCCCGAAAGGCCCTCAGGATTTTCTTAGCGGACGGTCAGAGTCTGTCTGCGGTTAGACAGTCGACTCCTCGCTGTGGGCGGAGTATGCTTCGGCGAAGTCTCTTTAGAAATAGACAATAAAGATCATGTAACAACAAGCAGTGTTGGCAAAAGAAATCTGTGAGGAAGCGCCCTATGCAAGAAGATCGCATAGCTGTTTTCTGGTGGTAGGGAGCACTGGAGTGTCAACTGGCGCAGGGCGGACAGAAAGGTGCCACTTCGAGAGCGACACACCCCACTTTTTTTCCCTTTTCAGTTCTTGCCCTTTCAATTTCATTTTACATTCCTGATTATGTCTGCTTTACTCTGAGGTTTCATGCAGCTGCTGGGGAAGGCTTTCTCTGCCATGCCAAGATGAAACGCTGTCGCTAACGTGCCTTCTGTGCGGGACGCTAGGGAGAAGAAAAAGGTGTGGACTACCTTGTCTGTTGACGTTACATCATAGGATGTTGTTGAATTTTTTTTGTCGTCAGTTACTCTGTTTTCGGTTGTCAGAGCTCGACCTTTAGCTATTCTTGAACCACTTTTGTAGCCTGCTTTTGCTGTCAATTTCTATGACATTAGATTGAGATCTTCAGTCTCCAAGTAGGAGATATTCCAAAAGTAGATAGAGTGGTCAATTATCAAAGAAGATTGTTCTATATGCTTATGCTATTCTTTGCGCTTATGAGCAAAGAAAGCTGTTATTCGGTCTCTTATAATTTGAACCTAGCCATGGCCTATAACTAGGGGATTTTGCTCGTATTTTCTGCTGTTGTACAGTGCACATATGTACACCATTTTTCACTTGACTGTTCGAATTGAAACGGCCAAGCGAAGCGGGAATCAGCGTGAGAGAAAAGGCAAATCGCTTGTGATTTAAACAAAAGCATTCTTGCACGGTGGAATCACTTAGGGGAGGACGCTTAAACTTCCCTCTTTACTTGGTATGGGTGTATGATCGAAAAGGTGCGATCCATGCTTAATTCGAGCACGGGCGGCTCTCTCAAGTGGCCTGCCCCCCTTCTCTGTTCGTACTAACGTAAAACAGAGAGACCTTTCTTGATTTACCCATCTTTCAGCCGGCCACTACTTAAAAAAGACTGGTTTGGGGAAAGCTTTACCATCTATCGGGCACTCTTGTCTTTCTTCCTGCTTCGAGAAAATCTCTGTTGATGGCAGAAGTAGGAATAAAGCCTAATCTCTCTTTTACACTAATACACTTAAACTGGCGTTTGTGATATCGGAAAATGCGTCTTTGGGCATTGCCCTTTTTCCTCGCTATTACTCTGGTGCAACGAGACGCTCAGGGATGTGCAAGACGCGGCCTTGCAAGTATGCCAACCGTGTTAAGCTGTTAAATAGTTAGGGGGCAATCAAAGTATTAGGCTACCCTGCCTGTACAACCTAAGTGATAAGGTTGCGAGTACACGCCTGGGATCTCGAAACAGAATAGGAGCTGTGTTGTATAAGCCCTGTTTCATCCAGTTTCCGGTCCGAGCCAGTGAACAAGCCACAACAAATCAATCCAACTGTAAGGTGCACATTTATTCGTGCTTCCCCATGAAGGCGACTACGTGATTGTGGATTTATCCCTACCGACATTAAAGGCCCAGCTGCTTGAAGCAAATCAACTTACAGCTTATAGCGAAGTTGCCCATCATTATTTGTAGCACTTGAGCAAGGAAACGGAATTAGCAAGAATCTCCGAAAACGGGTTAGAAACTGCGCCCACTCTGATGTGTGTAGTGAGCTTCACCACACTCACGGGTCAGCCGGAGTCGAAGCCTTAGCCTGTGCCGTGCTTAGTCGCGTTTAAGCTATAGTTAAGCTAAGGGGAGCTAAGCTAGCTGGACTAATATAAAAGTAACATAAACTTACAGAGAGTAACCTTATTTCTGGAGCAAGTGCAGAGGTATCATTACGAAATCCTTAAAAAGGCACTTAAGGAACACTTGGGATCGAGGCTTAAAGATTGGGTGTTGAGCTTAAGGCTTTAAGGTCAGGCCTTTTGAAGTCCGAGACAAGTCTAGTGGATCTCACTATAATCACGGCGTAGGCTCAGCCTAATCTATAGCATTTGCTGTGTTCAGCTTGCAGTACATAGCGTAAAGGCTGCTTGTAAATTAGCAGTGTATTCCGTCGACTTCTTGGATCACCATATTGCAGCACACTGTGTGAGCCTAAGCCCACACAAAATATCGGCCATTCCCGCTTGGCCAACGGAACTGGAGAACTACTCTCAAGTTAGACAGTTCTTGGGCACCGTCAATTATTGCCGATATTTCATGGGCCCAGAATTTGCAGTTTTCGCCCGTTTCCTGGACAGTACTGTCAGCGGCAATAGAGCACCAGCAACAGCAACAAGGGTGACAAGGTGGACCACCCTTCATGTGGACTCATGAGGGCACGTGCCTTGCACATTAACATGCTTCATATCCTCCCCCAGCCCCCTTTGTTCAATATTACAGTGTTTGTTTGTTATCACTTAGAATTGCTATAAGTAATACCCGAAGTTATCTACGAGTGGAAGGGCTAAGCCTATGAATGTGAGAAGCAGTATCCCAGCTCCTTGGGTTGTGTGCTGGGATGCGTGCCCGAAAATGCACGCCAGCTGCACCTTGGGAGCATCCCTTTGGTGCTTGGCTGTGCTCAGGTCGGCATGGTCTCAGAGAGGTAAGCCAAGAAAGGGCAGACCTATTTGGGGGCCAATTATTCTTAAGTTATTTTCGCGTGTTAGTCCTTATGGCCTTTAAGTAGGGGCCGAAGTACAAGGTTTACAGCCAAAGTACACGTGTTCGGCCTATAAAGACAACGGGTGTTTCCTATGAGGCACGACTCCAGATCAAATATCAGAATAAATTGGGATGGAATACGTTGATATATCGTTGGGATCGTTCGGAATCACTGCTGACAGGGAATTGCAGATGTCCAAGGTCGCCGCCCATCAGACCCAGCGAGAAGGCACCAGTAAGATGAATATTCGCTAACAATTAATGGAGCTGGAGAACAACGTGTCTAACAGAAGTTCTTGGATTACATATTCATGCGTCTTCAACTTGTTTGTACAGCATGTCTGTGAACCCTCGTGAACCCTTGTTTTTGACTTCGCTGGAGCCAGGCGCCTACTCTTCGCCTGGAAGACGCACCCACTATCTAACGCTCCGCTCAATCAGACTCAAAAAACAGAAATATTGCCACCTGAGATATTTGCAAAGTGCCGACGTATCTTTGAGACGGGTTCATCGCGCTTTAGATTGCTACCCAGCCCAGTCGCTCTGTTCCTCAAGCCTGGTGAAAGGCTCCTACGTTCTCTTCGCGTCTTCCAGGCCCACATCTCCCGCATCAAGACTACATGCATGCAGCTTAGCAAAAGCATTGTATTTTTTAACGGATGACGGAACAAATTCAGACATTGGTTGAGGCTAACCAATCATCCCGCACGCTACTAGGCTGCACTGTACTTACAGCTCAGGTTTTAGTGCCCATCAGCTCACCACCTTGTCATTGGACGATGCCGGTCAATTGAGGATGCCTCTCTGCAATAAACAGGCTCTCAGCGAGCCGAACTTTGCTCATGAACTATTCCTGACCCGATTAGCAGCAGAGCCCAATAGCAGTCTTTGTTTGAATGTATCTTGCGTTGCGCCGAGAGATCCTTTGGAAGGGATTTGACAAGACTTGTATGAGAAGGGTGTGATTCTGCTTGTGCCGTGACTTTGACCAAAACGGATTTTGGCCACTTCTCTCTCACGCTTTGTCTGGCGCTCTAACTGAAACGGCGCTTACCGCACAGCAGGAGAGCCAGCAGAAGATGACAATTTCTGCTTTGGCCGTGAGGAAATACACCAGAGCTCCCGGCAGGCAATCCGAGAATGCCCTTCACACTCACACCGAAGAAGAAGATGAGCGGGAGGAAAGTCGGTGGCTGGCAGCAGGGAACGATGATTCTGACAATGATGCTTTGCGGCGGCATCTGCTTTCGGATTTGGACTTACCGGTTCCTTCCAGCAGTTTACAGTCTAATTCTGAGGGGGTTGCTCTCCTATCGACGTTGCATGCAAGCGATTTTTTGCCTTCTGTCCTTGATGATAAAGACGAACGGCTTTGTGAAGGGCCGAATCAGCCCTGCACAAAGAACGAGCTCAAGCGGGCCGTGTCTGCACTGATTGCGCTGAATAGAGCCCAATCAGAGAGCATCCAAGCTCTAAGCTACCAGTGGTCAGTCCGTCAACGCGAGATGGGGTGGAAAATAAACAGACTGGAGTCGAGTCTGAGGCTTCATTACTCCCTTCTTGTCAAAATCGTCGACAATATGCAGATGGGACGTCACGATCCTGCTCATTGGACCGGCTTGCAGACCATTTTGCCTAATTTTCACGGCGAACGGAGCGGGGGTTATGTGCCCGGGTGCGACGGCCTGAATAGCACAGGTACCAGGGATCAGGAAGCGGCTTGGGAAGTTGACGACGTCCTCTCGGATGCTCCTGCGAACTGGACCACCAAGCTTTTTGATTGGTCCAGTAAGGTCGACTGCATCCCAATAGCTGAAGTGGGGATGTGCAAGTCTGTATCTGCTAGCACTGCCGAAGACAGGGGGCCTCCACCCAGTGAATCAACCGCCGACATTGGGGCCCCTAGCGGTGAAAGTGCTGAAACTGAGCTGCCCACCTGCGAAGAGCGAGGGCTGAACGTGCATGTGATGGAGTCAGCGGGGGCCCCCTTGAGTGCTGCTGCTAAGCGCGATGCTGAGCACTTCCGCGACTTTATAAGAAACGCTTCTTTACGCCAAGAGGCCTGGATGGATACCTTCTCTTCCTTTGCTGTAACGGCAGCCCCGACGGACGCACTTTCAAGTACAAGTTCATTAAAACTGCAGCTGCTGGATGAAGCCGTCTTTCTCCCTGCTACAGATCTGTTGTTGATTGTCGCGGAGTCTGTAGAGCCTCTTGAAGACTCTCCCCTTCAGGCAGGGATGAGGGTTCTATGTCTCCTCGAGCGCACTGTTGCTGTGAAGTGCAGCGTAAAGTCGGGCAGCCTCCGCAAGGGAGCTTCTGTTAACGTTCAGGCTTTTGAGCCTTTCTGTGTCTGCGTGCAACCGAACTGCGGGGACACAGACAGCCCCAGCAGCAGCAAGATTAGCAGAAAAGTGCTAACTGTACCTGTTTGTTCCCTGCAAGGGATCAAACTGGTTCGAGGGGCCCTTGGCAGCGGCAGCGTGTCGAGCTCAGACACTCCGAGCTCCAACGGGGCTGGCGAAAGTCGGGGGCCTGCAGGCCGCGTTGGTGGCAGCAGAAACACTAGCAGCAGTAATGCCTCACCAGACAGGTTTTCCAGTGACGGGAGCAGCAGTAGAAGCGGCAAAGGAGGCGGCAATAAAGACAGCAAAGCCATTCCTAGCGCCGGCACAGATGAGCGGGAGCCGGCCCTGAGCACCGCTGAAAAGTCCCTTCAGGGAGGACAGTCAATAAGTGAGGCAAAGAAGAGGAAAGTGCAAGACGACAAACTCGAGATTAAAAAAAACAGTGCCGGGATAGTTCACAGAGGGCAGCGCTGCCATGATGCGGCAGGGCGGCGGCAGGAAACAGCAGAACAACGGCCGCAACAGCCCGTGGATCGCGACGACCAGACCAACGCACAGCCTGACACAAAGCAGCACGAGAGCGGCTCGAGGACGCTCCAGCGCCAACAAGAGCTGGCGAGCAGTAGCAGCAGCAGCAGCAGCAGCAGCGTGGAGCAGCTGAGCCGTAAAAGCATTTGCACGGATTCAGCTGTCAGCACTAGTCCATTGGATGGCTGCCTAGGGGTAGCCGATCCTGCATCGGCGGCAGACGGATATGATACTGGTGACACCAGACAAGTCCCTACTGATAGCGATGAAGGTGGCCGCGAAACCAGTATGACATCGAGGAAACCTTGTAATGATAAGGACTTAAGTCCTCCAGCAGTTGCTTGTTCAGAAGGAGCCACAGCAAGTGCTGCGGCTACGGCGGAGAGCCTCCAGCGGACGGGTACAGCTGCATCAGTTCGCTGCTCAGGGCAGGCAGCAAAGCAGCAGCTAGAGAGCATGCGTCAACGCCTTCCACGGGTTCGCACAGTACCCCGAAAGGAGCTGCGGCAGCAGCTTCCTGCCTTTGATTGCGATGAGTGCTCAGCTTTTTTCGAAATGGTGGGGAAGGCCCCTTGCTGCCAACACGGGCAGCTGAACACCAAAGAGGCTGAACTGTGCAAGGAGGGCGGCGAACGGCAGCAAGCGAATGTTTCTGGTGCTGATCAACAGCGGATGTGGTCACGGCACAGACAATTTGCTGCGCCACCGTCCACACCCCCAGGCTATTGGGACCTGTGAGCGTGTGATGAGTGTCTATCTGTATTGGCGATGCACATGCCCTTGCGCCTTGAGTCAATGGGCAGCAACTCAGAGGCCGAGATATCTCGAGCAGTGATCGAGTAAGGAGATGGCGTGGCATGTCGAATTGGAGGGGAGAGCGAGGGCACAGCGAATGCGCCTATCTGGAATATTCTCTCTTTTCCAGAGTTATTCGCCAGGTAGGCCCGACTGCTCTCGCTTTATATCGGTCCGAGTGTAACGAGCTGTACTTTCGTACATTGTCTTTTCAAGTTCCTTTTCCCATCTTAGGACTACCATCTAATTGCGCTGGAGAACTGGGTTATGAAGATCTTATTAGAAACGCTGCCCGGCTTTTTGTCGATTGTCAACAAGCGCACGAGAAGTACAGAGGAATTCCGCAAGAGAGCAGGCAGAGGGGCCTTCGCTACCGGCCGCTTTGTTGAGTGTCTCATCTTTTTTCTAATCTGCGAGTTGCTCGATTCTACTGACTCTTGAGCATATGCATGTTTCGCTGGTGCGGGAAGTGGACAGCCACTTGCTGTACATGTTCAAGTGCTTGTGGGTCCACTAAAGTTCGTGCGAACTGCACGTTTTCTTACTTCGTCGTCCAGGCTCGACGCATCAGGGCAATTTATTTAATGTTGCAATACAGCCGTGCGTTTCCCGCTAATTTGAGACATCAGATGGCGTCAATATCGCGTTGATCGCAGCCCTCTCAAACCGACCATCAATAGACTTTTTTTCTAAAGTTCACAATGAAATATTGCGCTCTCCGAGTTCTTTCACAGGTTCAGCTGGAGAGGTCTTGAGCAATGAAGATAACAGGAGCTTTTAATGCCAGCCCGCGAATCAAAGAATTGCCAGATGCACATATACCGTCTTAGTTGGCCAGGAAGCCACGGCGGGTAGATGAGTAGGGAGGGAGAAGGCAATGTGTCCTTTGGTAGCATATAGCGTAGGAAAGGGGAACACTCATTGCCTTTATGTATGGCCCGAGTGGCTTTCTACTATAGAGCAGCTAAAAGACGCGAATTGTTCAGGATCCGGCAGTTCCTCAGCACGCACATTTCCCCTGCTTCTTCCTACCATCGCTATGGGTTAAGAGTTGCAACTTCGTAATATCTATATTTTCCACCACACAAGGTGCAGGTCATATGCTTTGTGCACGGCTGTACACCTGCGAAGCACTGAACTGTCTCGCCCCATATTAGATGAATGCATAAGGTGGCTTATATCCAGCTGTACAAGATCACACATATAATCACCGGAAGAATGCTGAGATTTGGATTTGATGCTGCGGAGCCTCCCCATGGCCACCAGTTGAATTTGGAGCTCGTGGTCACTGTGGTAGTCGTCGTAACGCTCCCGTTGTTCCCACCATTACCATCATCAGGTTGGTTGTAAATAGAGCTGGTAGTGGTAGAAGTCGTATAGTCTCCATCGCCTATATGACTCCATGTCCTGCTAGTCGCTGCACGTTCATATTGAGAGTACAAACTAGCAACTAAGCAGATAGTGCAAGGCTGTGTTTTTTACCTGCGAATGGTTCGGGATCTGCTTGCTGCACTTAGTCAGCTTCTGTAGCTTCATACAATAGGAGAGCTTAACGTCTTTACGCATACTTACTAGTAGTGGTGCTTGAGCTTGTGTTTATTACTGCCTGGCATTCCGTGCCACTACGCTTGTAAACCTTCAGTGAGCTGATGTCCCAGTACGCCTCGCGAAACTGTTGTGGGTTTTTGCGCACATAGTTCTCGCAGTCTTGAAGTCCGTTACCTGGGCATCCTTGGGCTGTCGTAAAGTTGTACCCCGAATATCCTCCACAAAAAGTGGTGTTTATCACTGTCCGCTGCTCATGAAAGAAGTTCCTTCCTGGGCACTGGCTTTTCAAGGGGAAATAAGCAAGGGGAGTTTTAGTCCAAAAATCAGGAGTTGGAGTGCCGCTGATAAGGTCGTAAGGGGCCTCTTGTCTCGTGAAAAACCATATACGGATATATTTGTCGTGATGCAGCTGCATTACGTAAAGACCACCCCCTTTTCTGTTGAGTGGGGCTCCGAAAGCATCCTCGTAAGACTCTATTGAGCAACCAGTGTTATCAGAAGTGGCCTTGGCCCAGCAATTTAGTGCAGGGCCAGAACTTGTACTGCTCCAATAACCGTTGAAATTTTCAGTGCCCGGAGGCATTGTACATCCCTGCTTCGTATGTAGTGCTGAGTGGGCGTGGGATTGTACGTTTGCGCCCTCTATAATATCTATTTCGCCATTATCAGGCCAGGGGTCCCATCCGACCGTCCACCACGCAGGCCAAGTGCCGCAACCAGTAGGCATGTGGTTCAAATCCAAAACCCACATGGCCTGCTCTCACAGCAATGGCGCACGGACAAGCTCACTCGAAACAACATTCGAGTATCAGGCACGCTAACAGCAATCGACTTTCAGACGGTCTTGCATTCCTCATGGCATTTATATAATGCTCTGAGGCAACTCCGCTGTTGATATGGATGCTTTCTTACGTCAGACCACGCTTTCTGAGAAGTTAACCTAATTGATTTGCGGCCTTGGCCGTCTGGAACTACTTCCGTCGTGTCCGCGTAAATCTGCAGCCTTCCATCTGAAGTAGTCCTGATCAGGTTTAAGCTCTGCGCCGCGTTTTTGTCCAAATACTTGACTGTTCCTCCAGTTGGATCCGCCCATTCAAAAAAGAAAAACTTTTCTGTACTCAAAAAGTCATTTCCTTTGTAGATATCGGCCAGAACGTATTTGTCCGAGCACTCTTGCTCACGCTGGGGATGGAGTTCCCTTGGCGCCTCCCTGCTGGCTGCACTAGCGACATCCTCTGGCACCGACAGGGGAAGGCTGGTGGAAGCCGCGTTTTCTGACTTAGTTGAACTGCTTTCTTTACCAGTGAGGCCTCGAGCGGCAAGGACCCCGCCCGGCAAGTGGCATTCTACTTCAGCAGCAATTGCGCCTGCATGTTTCTCTACTGGTGGTAACTCGGCTGCCGTTCCCATGCCCTTTGCGAAGACAAGCTCGCAAGAAGCCAAATCTGCCAGGAAGTTGAAATGCGAGCACCCAACTTTGTTGAGGCATTTATCTCGACATTCCTGTGCCGTCGCTGCTTGGCCTGCTTCCCCTCCCAAGAAGCGCTGATTGATGGAAAAACAACTACCAACTGAGCTGGAGGTGTCAATATAGGAGGTTTCCTTTGCCGCGAGTGACTTCTGTGACAGCGTTTCAGTTACATCATCCCGTTTTACAGGATTTTCCGTTGGATAACTCGTGCTTTCTATGCCACTGGGGCCCGAAGGAGCTCTCGGGTTGTTTTCCTTATTATGTTGCTGGGATGCTTTCTGGAGGCCGATTCGAGCCTCATTAAGCTCTGCGGTTGAGCTAGCATCTATATGAATCTCGTCTGTTTCTCCAGTACCTGTCTTTGCGGGTTCGCCGGCTGTCCGGGCGTCATGTTCCCTTTTGGGAAGAGCCCTCACGCCTGCAGCAATACCATTCCCTTTCCCCAGGAGCTCTGCTGCCTCCGAGAAACTTTTTTTTGGGGTAAGGATCTCCACGTAGGATTGCCTCTCGACAGAAGCATCGTCGCCGATGTTATCTGTAGAAAACATAGCCTTGCTTCCACAGTTCAACGCATACAATTGGAAGAGGCTCTGTAGCACGCCTCTACAATACATGCCAAGCGCATCTTGCTGTGGCAACACTATGGGAGTGGGTGTGTACTACTGAACGATGCATTGCCCGGCTAGCTCTCTACCGGTTGAATGGTCACCGTGCAAGATACCATTAGTTCGCACCACCAGATTCGTACAAAAATCAGAAATGAACTGTCGGGATCATTGATCATTTGCAAGCAGATTTTGCTAGATTCAGCTGTGACTAGATTTAGCTGTGACGTGGCTTTGGTTGCAAACTGGGAAGGAGTGAGGGTTAATCAGGGTACCATTTCTTTGCCTGCATGGCGCCGTTTTGACAAGACCAAGAGTGTGCGTTTGTCTGCACACGCACCTACAGCAGTACATTGGGCTCCAATTTGGTTCAGCTTGTACAGAAAAAACAGTCCCGTCAAGGGCACCAGTGCAGCAAGAACCTTCATTGGTAATAGAATCAATTTTTTGTCATTCCTGTCCCTTCTTTTTTGGCTCTGAGCCTTTTTTCCTGAGTCTGCACATCACGGCTGCCTGAAGAGATTACACAAGCTACCCTGCTTGCATCCCCTTTACCCTGTTGTCTCATCCAACAAACACTCTGTACAGGAGTGCATCTCACCTTGGGATTTGCGAACGGATTGAATCCCCGGGCTACGCACTTTGGTGTGACACTGATCTTGCATCAGCTAATAGAAAAACAGCGCAACCGCGCCTGGTTCTGCAAGACTTCTTGTCTGTATCGATGAGGCGGATTTAAGTACAAGGTGCGTGCTTGATACTGCAGTGCCTGCGTTTTATCTAGTTGGGATTGGCCTTATTAATACCCTATGCGAACTCTGAGTAGTACGAATAAGTCTAGATTTGTGCGAAGTGGTAACACAGCTACTTAGATTGTGCTTTCTGAAGTGTCAAAGATGGAGTTTGGCTGCACCGAGCAACCTTGTCTGGTGGTTGTCCCAACGGAAGCGTGGCCTCAGATAGGCAGGCCTGAAAGTTGTGCAAGGATGGGCTCTTCTTTAGGAAAATATTGTGGCCCTTTGGTGCTTCGGGTCTGGTGCCTGGGTACAGATGTACGTATATATACTGCAACTGTGGCAATCAGCCGGGGATTCGAAAGAGGCCACTGTTTCTCTAATTATGTGATCCGTTCTGCCTTTCGAGCAGCGTAGGCAGTAATTCTTGCCACCTATAAGTGTAAAGCCGATCCGCTATTTTAGGTGCAGCTGATGATTTGAAAGCAATAAATTGGGGTTGGATGCGGCTGCATCTAACTGCTCTTCAGATTCCCATACTATTTGACTTCCCCATGAAAAATATATGTGGAATTAGTTTTGGCTTTGGTTACAAGATTTGCTCCTGCTGCTTCTTGAGAAGACTCGTGCATGCAGCACAGTGCAGCACTCGGGAGTTGGTGGGGGTCGGGGAGCCTAGAGATCGTGGGAATGGATTGTTTCAAGAACGAAAAGCCCTAGAAAGTTGATTTTAGGTTTTGATGTTGACCCAGATGGAGTCTGTTTTCATTTGATTGAACCGCTCTATCCCTTGTTCTCTTTCGTCGCTCCTTTGCAGTGCTCAGGAGTGTGCAGGTGCTGATGATCACGCCCCGTGACATCGCGTTCATCCTGCCCTCTCCTTTCTGAATTTCATTCCTTCGTACTCTTATCGTACCAAATAGGACGCCGCTTTTGTCCGTTTCGCGCTGCAGACATTCATCGGAGCAATACACTGCTCGTGGGCATCCCCACTCTCGCTTCGTCTGTGGAAGAAGAATGACTCCACAGAGGCGAGTAGCCTTTATTACTCTTTTTTTGGTGGCGTTGCTCGCAATAGCCAGCATCGATGTGGCCTTTTGTGGTGAGTTTGAGAGACCTCAAGGGCTCACGGGCGAATTGAATACAGTAGAAAGCTCAGGCAACGAAGGAGGAGGCATGGCCGGCTCCCCAGAGCAAGCTTTG
Organism: Eimeria nieschulzi; assembly: GCA_000826945.1. NCBI lineage: Eukaryota > Apicomplexa > Conoidasida > Eucoccidiorida > Eimeriidae > Eimeria > Eimeria nieschulzi. The sequence goes on from JRZD01000042.1 coordinate 17,926, forward strand.
GATGTTAAAGGCGCGGATGCTGTTGAGGTGGGAGAAGCCCCGCACGAGGATGACGAATTGGATAGCAATGAACTCATTGAGAGGCCATTTGAAGACCGCCCCAAAACTACCAAGCACTTGTATACTGCGAGACGATCGGTCAGATCGGACCGCAGAGTCACCACCCAGATGCTAACGAAAGCAAATGTATTTTTGCTGGTCCTGGTGGTGGTGCTAGCTGGGATTCTGGTATTCAAAGGGAAGGGATTGCCTTTGAATGAGGACGATAGTGAAGATGACGATTAGGCTAACCAGTCTCAAATCGAGATTCAGTTTAGAGGAGAACGGTGAATTCTTAGGCAGTTGGATACGTGCTGAGTCATTGTCTGGCTCATTCGTATTACCATGCCTATTGTTCGTGTTACGCTGCGATGTAAGCCATGCTCATCTGCGTGGCGGAAAGGGGGCAAACAAGGCCAGTATATCAGTGCCGGGTGGAGCCTTCAATTCGTTTTTTTGTCTGCTAGCAGTTAATGATGCCCAGTTCGCGCAACTCAAAGAGCGCCTCAGCAGACGTGCGCTTTCACGTGTCTCAAGGTGTGAGTCGTGGGTAGATTTACATGTTAGCAGCTGTGTACAACGCATCCTTTATGGGACTCGTTTTCATGCCCTTGGGGTGCTTTCTCGTAACAAAACAAGCTCAGTGTTATCACTGAGGACGCCGCTGTTGTAGAATAGTAAGTAGGATGGTACTGAAGCTAGCAAGACAGGTTTTGGTAGAAGAGAAAACACTTGGAGTTTGTGTGTATGTTCGTGGCGTGGTTTACAGCTTAGCGTACGGCACAGAGATCATGGTGGTGCGGCTTGCTTTTATTCAGTTTGTACTGCCGTACACCAGCAGTTCTTTGCTGAAGTAAACCACCTGTAGTTATTCGTATCTCATAATGTTACAAAAGTTAGAGCGCTTCCAAGCGAAGCTTTGGGGCAGAAGTTGCAGGGGGGCAACAGATCTAGGAAGGTGGGGTCGTGGGGATTACGGAAAGTGGGCCAATGCTGATGAGATGCTCACACTTAGATTGTTCTTGCACCCCGATGCCTGTAGGCCCCATGGCCTGTTGCATCATGTGTAACCCTAAAGTAAAGGGTGTGACTGCTAAATTGAAGCCGCAGTGTTATCCGTGGTCTGATCCGTACGAGTGTCTCTGCCTGTTTATCCCCTTATGAAAAGAGGACTTGAGAACGATTTTACACATTCGTTTTCTATAAGTCTTTGTTACTTTTGCGTCTTTCACTTAATTGTCAAGGAGACGAGGTTAGTCCATCGCTCTCTCGGCGATTTATGTTTTCTGACGCCTCTTGCAGGCAGGGCCTGCTCTATTAGTTTGTGCAGTAGACAGAACAGCGGCCTGCACCGCTTCAATAAGCGTTGCGGGTGTGCTTTTGCACCGAGCTATTCAAGGAATCGTTCCAGAAGACGCCGTATGGGGCGCTGTGCAGCATCGTAAAACCTTGCTTCTTTCCACGGCTGTTTCTCGTGAAACACATGCCCTGCAATGATTCATGCCTTACTCCAATTAATTTTCACAGATGCCATCCCTTTTGTTTTGTTTTGCTTTGGGGACTCCTAATGGGTGATGGAAGCTGCGGAATGTTCGCACCCGGAACTGCTTGGCTTGCACTGGCTTGCCGAAAGTACTGAGCGGATTTTAAAAATAGAGGCGTTGCAAGGACAGCCCCCGCAATTCCGCAAGGATAGCTTTTTTGTCTCTCGCCTTCACGTTAAAGACAAAGGAGTGTTTCCCTGTGCGATCACCGCACGCGAGTGCAAATGGCTGGAAGGGGCTCAGGAGCCCCAGAAAACTTGCCAGCATACGCCGATAATGGTAGGTTTTATAGTGATAAATGCGTGCTTCTGCCCAAGTACCTCCGGTTCGAGCGTAAATTGCGCCGCCTACGACAGAATGATCACTCTAGAAATGGCTTGGCTGTACACGAGCGATAGACAGAGTTACTGCTCGCGCAGCAGAGGCAGGGAGAAAATAGCTGAAGAGGCTAAGTTAGATAAATTGATTTGTTTTCTAGTGGAATGGACTTGGCACGCCGTCGTCGTGGAAATGTGAGCCGCTTGTGATGAAAAAGTGACCTCGTGCTTTGTTCTACTCAACGGAAAAAGAGAAAGAATTGCTCGCCTGCAGGGGGATGTCATAACTGCGCAAATTTCATGTTGATGAAGTGTTTTTTCCCAAGCCTTGTACGACTCAACCGTAATGTTAGCACTAACTCGTAAGATAAGTGAGCGAGTAACAGTTGACGCTTTCCTATTTGCAGAATGGCCTGGAGGACCTGCCTCAGGCCCACCCCAGCCAGACTGCAGGTGCGTTTTCCATAAACTAAAGGCTTCAGAAGCTGGTGTTCCCAATGTAACAACACTATGTTGGCGCTGAGGTTCCAGTCGTGATATCACACGGCTACCTATCTCACAACAAAAAGTGTAGCCACTACGCACAGCTGTCGCACACCTATAACAGGGCTCATGATCAAAATGCCTGTGTGTACAAACGCCATGGCATTCCATAAGACGTAAATTCCCTCGTCCATCTCAGTGGCCTAAGCCATCAAGCCAGCCGCTGGCAAACTAGTGTGCTATGCCACCAAAACAGCCCATTGCCCCCAATACACACACATTATACAGTAGCTTCATTTTTCATAGAGGTTCTCCAGTAACTTAACGAACACTGGGGGAAAGAAAAAGTTGGCATTGGAAGATATCAGCAAATCAACCATGAGACGAGGCCCAAAGGAGATGCTATGCTGGTTACTTCGCTCAGCGCCACCCAGGCTAACTCCGGACTTGCTCAGGAACCTCAAGTACTGCGGAGTCCTTCGGATGAGAAAGAGTTCTTCCTGCCACCGGAGTCTCCGCAAAAAAATCTGCACACAGCCACAACGGAAAATGATAAAACGGCGCCTACACGAACAGAGGAGCTTTCTGGAACTGCTGCTGTGGGATCCGTAAGGCAGATTGGTGTGGCACAAAATGTTAAAGTTCTCAGCACGATGGGATCGAAGCGGCGCCTCCTACATGATCTGAATGGACCCCTGAGCCCTTACTGCATCCCAGAAACCCTTGAGAAAACGCTTTCCGCAGACGCTTCGTCCTGCTCTGTTACCCACATGCCTGTTCTGACTACTTGGCGTTTCGGTCGTAGCACGTTGAAACTTGCCGCCATCCTGAGGACGATAGTAAAACCAATGCATGCACATCCTCTCGGTAAGCTCTAGAGTCCCGCCCATTGCGCGAATGTCCTTAGTGCCGCTCTCGCAGGCCTCCCCACCAAGAGAAGCCGTCAGAAGCCGGTTTGCCGATAGCTTTAACCTAGAACGAGTCCTTGGAAAGGGAGCATATGCTCCAGTCTACCTAGCGGTCCATAAAGTAAGATAACAGCCAAGGCTGCTGACTCAGGAAGGGGAGAGTGTAGCTGTGCAGAATCAGATAACTTTTCTGCTTTATAATCACGACACTTTCATCAGTCTTCCGCTATGATCGTTTATTCATTTGCAATGAAAAAGCATTTGTCAGTCGGATATTTGGAACGGCTGCGTGGCGGCGACCCTGCTGAGAACTGCGACGTAGCCGGTGCATCCGGTGCCTCCTTACCCATGGTTGAAAGTCTGAATGCTTCCCGTTGTGTCGCCATTCCTTTATACATATGGGCTTAGTTGGCGCTTCAGGCTACGGGGAAGTCCGTGGCTGTAAAAATATATGAGGGATTTCGGCAGATGGAGCGTGAGAAGCGGGCGTTGGTTACGCGAGAGGTGCAAATAATGCGAAAGCTGCAACACGAAAACGTCGTGAAATATGGAGGCAGCTTCAATGAGCCGCAAGCAATCTACATTGTGATGCAGCATTTAAGTGGCGGCTCCCTTTACGCCCTCGTCCGTAGCCATCCAAAGGGCAAACTTCCAGAAGCCAGCGCTCGCCGGCTTTTTATGGATGTTGCAAGGGGAGTTGCATACTTGCACTCACAAAGCGTCGTACACCGAGACCTGAAGCTTGAAAATATGTTGTTGGATGAAAAGGGTAAGTTCCTTTTCCTATCTGCCTTGATCATAAGCTCCGGTTTCCCGATGGTTGGAACGCACGTCAACCCATCTGGAGGGATTAATCTGGATGCAAGAAGACGTTGTTTGCTGGCTCTCAGGTCGTGTTCGTCTCATAGACTTTGGCTTCGCCAGCATGCTGAGACCCGGAGTGAAATGCCGCATGGCGTGCGGCACTCCCTCTTACATGCCCCCAGAAATCCTCAAAAAAGGAGAGTATGAAGGCACGGCGGCTGATATGTGGTCCCTTGGCGTCGTGCTTTACGCCATGCTCCATGGCTGCTATCCTTTCAAGGGCCAAAAGCCAGAGTAAGTGCAGCTTCTTGAGAAGCAGCCTATCGGGGCTCTTAGGAAGGCGAGCTAAATTGTCCTGTTGGGAGAAAGTAGGAGTGGAGACACGCGGGTTGTGCAGATCTGGTAGAATACAGAGCACGCCATGGCTCCACCAGCGGCTTTTGATGAAGGGCATAAGAAAAACTCACACCGAGCAGTGCTTACGGTCAAGCCTTTCTAGTCCTTCTAGCTTTACAGAGTCACCTTGTACGCAGGGAGCTTTACGCCAACATATCGGCTGGAGAATACACGGTGTCGCAATCTCTCAGTAACGAGGCAAAGTCTCTCTTACAGGGGCTCCTGTCTCTCAAACCCGAGGGCCGCCTGAAAGCAGAGGAAGTTCTTGCCAGTTCGTGGTAAGGGGCGTCAACACTGTGCTACCAAATGCCGGATGCTACCAGCTGTTCATTGGGACGTTATCAAGCAACGGAGAATAATAGTGGCAGTAGTGCAGAAAACTTGCGTTCATTTCAAAGCGGTAGTGAGGGCGTTTTTCAACACGCGATCCAAACGAAACGCCCGGAGAGAAATAGCTAAGTGTTTCATATTCTTGTTGACTTCTTCACCTGTGACACAGCAAGGACGGGTCGCTTAATAATACCCATGTTGGAGGTTTAGGGTGAAGGATAGCTGGGACACAGGCAGAAAATTTTGAATATGGAGAGTTGTAGTTTTCTTCTCGATGTTTCCAATACGAGGCGTGTTAGTTAGTCACTGAATTGCGTTGCAGCTCGAAGCCTTGGGGTGACATCATGTTCGCGATATCTGAATTGTTTGAACGACCTCTGCGGTGTTGGGTGTTGCTAGGCGCGTGGCTTGACTCTTTAAAAACCATATCTCGCTGGGGATTACTATGCACCCAAAGCCAGCTCTGGTGGCCCGTAGTTGCGGTGTTTCTCATTTGGCATGCTGACGCCTAGTGCGGTGTAGGCTGGCTGGGTGTTTGTTAATCTCAGCTTTCGTGTGCTTTGCTGCTGCATGGAAGCGCAGGCTGCAATCTCCCGTGGACTCTGTAGTGAATAGCAGCACCGGGCTTTGCGAAAATGGAAAGGATAGCACAAACTGCACGGGCAGAAGCACCTGCAGTAGAGATGGGGTCCCGGAGAGGCCGACTGAAACTTGTATGAGGGGAGGGGCCCAGCCCCCTGTCCCCCGTGCGTCACCAGCTGCTACCTCTTGCTGTCCAAAACCCCAAGGTGGTGAAACCCGCAGTCGCACGGAAAATGGAGGGAAAGACGAAATGACACAAAGAAAGCTCCCATCGCAGCACCAGCGCCAGGGGCCCCAGCAGCAACAGCCGGCCCCTCAGCAATCGCAGCCAGACGCGAAGCCGCACAGCCGCTTCCTCTCAAAAGTTTACGAAATTTTCGCACCTCCAGCAGGCCGCACCCAGCGTTCCCTCAAATCGTAAAGTTCTCCGCATTTCCTTTAAAGAGTTTCGTTTGCCATGTCCTCTAAAGAACTTTCTTTGCTAACTGCAAAGAATGCTCAGCCCTGGCTGTTCACAGGGCGCTCACGAGTAAAGATGCTGAAGAAGTGCCGCAATGCAGCCTCCTATAAAAGCTAGCAGAGGAATTAGCGGGGCATTCTGCCGAGCCTACAGCCACCAGAGGGCAGAATTTGTCGACAATCGGAGGGCTGGGTGCTGAGAAAAAAGGCTGCTGGGGCTCTCTTTCTTTTTAAGCCCATTGCACCCAAGAGGGAGCAGCTGCCTCAGTGCCCCCATCGCAGAGACTCTTACTAAGCAGCCTAAACCACGTGGAATAATGCCAGGCCGTCTGAAATTAATTAACTAATAATTAAATAACATCAGGCTGTTACACAAGAATAGGTCAGACAAGCAGAGAGAGCAGCGAGTTACTGCTGCCAGAGTAGCAGTAGAAATACAGATGACAGATGGAAGACGCAGCG